>JAABKK020020622.1:7888-18677 GCA_011634745.2 Catotricha subobsoleta | reverse complement strand
CTGACACAAATTTGCGACTGTTCCAGTCACAACCACAGTCTCATTACGTTCGCATTTTGGCAAATTGTTTACCGGGACGATCTTTCATTTGCGGAAGAACAAATATAAATGGAGAGCCTAAAGTCCATATATATACCGTATACAGGTTTCTACTTGACTTGAACTCTTCATTCAAATGTGATTTTGTATTCACCTCTTGTTCTTTTAACCCAACTCTTCTATTTTGATATTAAATTAATGATATTTTAAAAATTTTGAATTTCAATTAAAAATTTTGAGTTCGTTGAACCTTTTTCTGTTTAACTGATTATCTATTTAAATAAAAAGTTAAAGAAATAGAAATGAGTTAGTTTCAGATAAAAAACAAAAACATTTCATTAAAAATCTCTATAGTAGAAATTTTATATATTATTTAATTAATTCTAGTTAAGGGAAAGCAATATGGATGGAAAACACGAAAGCAATGATTATTGTATTGGGTGATCGTGCCGGCGATCAGTGAGAGAAAGTATGCTGACCACAATAATAATGAATAAAAAATATAAATAAATATTGTAATACTTAATTTCTAAAAATATTAATATATGGAAAAAACGATTACACAGAAAAGATCTGATGCTCCTGTTCGAACTCTATAAATTAAATAATTAATTAATTTATTATTAATTAACTCGCTCTAAAAGTTCTAACCGTTTTTTTAACTATAATTAATTTGCTGATAAATTGAAAAATTCTCCAACTTGAATTTTCAAATAAAACAGTCGAATTCTTCACTCACATGTGATTTTGCTATTTTAATTTTTAACACAATTTTTCAAGTCAAGTTGATAGAAACATGTGTGGAGTATGGATATTAACAAATTTATCGAACAGACTCAAAAACATGTCAACTAATTTCCAGTATACCAACATTTAAAATTTAAAAAAAATATATATTAGAATATTGTAGTTAGTTCAGTGCCTTGGAATGAGGATTAAACGAATTCACATTCACACACACTTATTTACAATTTGCTGTCGCATTATTTACATAAATATAAACCATTTCGTTCATTTTTACTTATGGATAAATAAAGCAGCTGTTTGTGTCGCGAGTGATATTATTTTGGAAATATTTTTAATATTTCTTAAAAAAAAATAATAAATCTAACTCTATTTACATTTTCCATAGTGTAAAGCAACAAATGGATTTGCTTTTATTAAAATTAACACCAAAATTAAAGAAAATGTTGAGATAAATATACAGAAAAGAAAAATAAATTACAAAAAATTGTGTGTTGGAAGGGAGAGAGATACATCGTATATTCATGAACTAAAAAAATATAATATGAAAAATAAATTTTAGTGTCACAACAATGGCTGATCATGATTGCATCAAAATATTTCTATTAAATAAATAAATTTATGTTGTAATAATAATTTTTTGAAAGTTTTTTCAAAAACATTTAAAAGAATTTCAAAATTGTGATTTTTAGAAATATTAAGTGATTATTGGTAAACGTGATTAAATGGAAATAATTTCATCATATTAAGACGGAAGAAAAAAAGAAAGAAAATTATGTCCAGTCGCAGTAGAACAATATTGTCCGTAAATTTGGATGTTGCAATGGCCAATGATCCATTAAGAGAATTATTTGAGGCCTGCAAAACTGGTGATATTGTTAAAGTAAAGAAACTTATAACATCACAGACAGTTAATGCTAGAGATACAGCAGGTCGGAAATCCACTCCATTACACTTTGCAGCTGGTAAGTTTATATTGATCTGTTTTTATCTTTACATGCCAGATAATTATAGTATACAGTTTATTTTGTCGTAGTTGAGATAAATATCATTGTGATATATGAAAATAATTTATAACATCTCCATTCCGACTATATTATACTCATTGGACAATTCAAATTATTACCTCTTATATTGTCGAACTACTGACGATTACCATTCGAACAGTATAATTTTGTTAAGTATTTTCCCTCTCAAACTAATAGATTATTTCCATGATATTGATTGGACTGTTTAAATGTTAATCTCATCGAAATCTGATGAAATATTTCATTGTTGGTTTCAATTTCATCTGATCATTACTGTTCTGTCATTTCACATATGAAATGTGTACAATATATATGAACGAAATATTATTATTTTAAAACCAACAACATAATAGTGTTCAGTTCATATACCTATAAGACTTAAAAGTTCCATTTAAATAAATCCCAGAGCTCATTTTATATAATAATGAGCAATGTATTACAGATAATATTTTTATATTTCTAAGACATTATGATATCATATACAAAATGATAACATCTATTTAAAATCCCTAATTGAAATATAATGAACGATAAAATAGGTCAAAAATTTAGGTTATAATAAACTGGTTGGCATAATTATTTTAATTATTAAGACGTATAGGTACTCAAAACAATGTTTAAGTATGTATTAAACTACATTCATTCATAAAGCGAATATAATTTTTTGTTGTTTTTTTTTTTTCGTATTTGCTTTAACCTTTTACTTTTTTAATTTGTGTTTATTAAACACAGGCTTATGCGAGTTCACATGCTAGGTTATATGAAATTAAATGCGTTAATAATGACCATAATAATAATAGGCAAATATATAACTGAACTGCAATTGGTGTGAACTATAAGTGAATTGACGGTCATAAATGCCAAATTGTTTTACTTATTCGACGAAAACATACAATATTACTATTACACAATTCTTACCTATACTCCTATGTAGAAAAATAAATAAAAAGCAACAAGACTTAATTCACCTTCAGTTGAAACAGTTAAAAGTTAACCAGTTCAAAATTATTACATGTTTAAGAGTTTTCAAAAAAAAAAAAAACAAAATCTTTTAAATTGTTTAATTTTACAATAGCAAATTATTTTTTTCTTTTAGTAGTTCAGTAAGTGGTAAAGACATTAAAATTTTATGTCTGATCAATTTATTATTTCATATTTCAAATGCGTGAGTATTTTACTGCTATTATTGTTGTTATTGTTGAAATGGATATACCAAATTTGGCGCTGTCAACTTAATGGCTGAATATTAAAGAATCGATTGAGCTCAATTTTAAAGAAATTAGTTTAGGTATTATCATTATATTTATAATATCTGACTTATAAAAAAGTAACAAAACTCAAGTAATCGCTCTCTTATATGAAAGCAAATAATAAATACCTACCTATGTTTAAAACCAATTAGACAATATTTAGTAATCATTTGATTGTAGCCTACTGTTTTTATAATATATGCTTAAAACATTTGATCCATATAATATTTTTATTTGAATTTCTTGAATTTTCAATTAATTTTTTAATGTCTGCTAAATGGATGGATTCAACACTAGCACGACGCCGACATAGAAAAATCATGTAACTTTATGCAGATGCAGAACTAAGATAAATGGTATATAGTACAGTACAATAAAAATTGTCTTCGTGTGAACTCTACAAGCACAGTTCTGATATACTTTGCTTTCCAGTCAAAATGGATACATTCGTAATTACTAGTACGATATTTAAAAGCATATCCCGGGTCTCATACCATATAGGTACATATAGATTTTAGATTAGTGTATTTCATACGCACCCACCTATGGCATAAGGCTTTCTTCATACTATCTATTAGGCGTATAAAAATTTCCTAATAATAAAATACTTCCAGTTTAATTAAATATTTTTAATATTTCCCTAAATGGGATGCGTTATGGATGTAAATTACTGAATTATTCAGTAATACATGTGTATATAACAAGAAACAAATTATTTATAAATGAAAATCATTATAATGTAAGTATTGCAACATAAGACAGTATTTTCAATATAAATATACGTTGTGCCTAGACAGACTTGGCAAATAATTTTCGCACGTTTCAAAATTTAAAACGTCTTGGCTATTGGTATGCATTCATTAAAGAAACAGACTTTTAAACAAATCAACACAAGTGTTTCTGGATGAAAATTATCAATAATTCAATTTCACCAAAGTATATACATTACACATATAAGAAACTTATTATGTGAATTAGAATAAATATTGCGACACACTAACATGATATGCCTTCGGTAATTCAATGAAAATTAATTGAAAAAGAATGAATTGTTTCAATTAACTTGATCCTTGGGATTTTGCTAAGTTTGCTGTTTAATTACTACACAATACAAAAAAAAAAAAAAAACAAAAAAACTTTCATTGAATTACCAAAGACATATCATGTCATGTCATGTCATGTCAGTATATTGTTGTTGTACATTTATTCTATTCTCAATTTTATATTATTGTAATTTCACATCAGTTTTATATAATTACTCTGGTGAATTTGAATTGTTGCTATTTTTCATCCAGAAACACTTGTGTTGATAATAAAAAAAATGTTTTTTCAATATGATTTAGTTTTTGAGTATTTCAGTACAACTACAAAAATGTTGATATATGTATGATTTATTTTCTATGGTCAATTTATTTTCACATGTGATTAACTATATTCTTGTTTTTTTCGTTTTTTTTTTTTTTAAAGTATAAAGTTTTTTAAGTTTTTAATAATTTTCTAAATAACTACCATTTGATGTTTTTCATTGTTGTAATTTTGCAAAATAATATATTGTATAATTAAAAGAAATAAAGAAAGAAAAAAAAAATTATAATGATCGTACGAAGATTTCACTTTCTACAGCATTTAATATTAATTGTATTTACTACCTTTATGGGTAATCGGAAACTGAGACACAATACAGAAGAAGCATTTATGCGGATGCGGGTAGTGTTATATCGTATTATTATTATTATTATTTTAACTCTTATTATTTATAATACCTCTATGCAAATTGCATATTATTCAATGTATGTACTGCTACTCGGTATAAGCTAATGATGAATTACATCAGCTCAGTTCAGTGTCTATTCACCATTTTTTTTTTTATTTGGCCGATACATACTGTGTGCCTTTGTATCAAATTATTAAAATGTGTATAAATTTCAAAACAAAGAAAAAATAAATAAACATAATCATAAAAAATAAAATAAAAATTAAACCAAAACAAGAAGTAAATTAAACGTACATAAGTGTAATATATAATGTAATGAGAAAGTTAATTTTTTTTTTTTTTGACGTCAACGCATAAAAAAAAATAACACTCCACAAGAATTACATTATTATTAAATTTAATATTATATAATTTAATTGAAATAAACGCTATTACATTTACTTACCGATCCACCTCTTTCAACCAATACGAATATGATTTTTTTTTTCTTTTCTTTTGTATATTATTGTTTTTCTTTCAACCTTTTCTAAGTAAAATAATAACAATTATGTTTGTTATTTTGTGTACGCTGGTATTCTCATACGATGAAAAGAAATATGACAATTTTGTTTGTATTGCGGTTAGTATTTAGAGTATTTTATTTTTCAGTTAGATAGTTATGGTGATTTATATATACGTCTAAAACTTTAATGAGGATGGGCAGCAGACAGAAAAGGATTAATTACTTTTGTGTAGTTTTTTTTCATCAAGCCTTTAAAAATTTATTCTAAAAATATATTAGTCAATTATTACTATTTATAGTTCTCTTTGGTATACTTTATACAAAAAATTATAAATGGACAATTTCAACTGGTTTTTTTTCCTTCGTAACTCCCGACTGCCAAAACTTAGACATCTTTGGTTATTGACTTCTTCAATTGTCTAGTAATACTTACTTTGTAATGATTATGACCATTGCTAATTACTTTTTTCAACTCGCGAATAGCTGAAAATATCTTTCGTAATATTTTAAGCAGTTAATAAATTATTCAAAACTCATATATAATCTGTATTTCATAAGATGTATAATATTTTTTAATTATTTTTCATAATTATAATTTTTTTTTCTTCTTAGGCTATGGTCGACGAGAAGTTGTTGAATTTCTATTAACGAATGATGCATCAATACAAGCTTGTGATGAGGGTGGGCTTCATCCACTTCATAACGCATGTTCATTTGGTCATGCTGATGTTGTAAGACTTTTATTAGAAGCTGGAGCTAGTCCAAACACAACAGATAATTGGAATTATACGCCACTTCATGAGGTAAGTTTGTTTTTTGTTTTTGTTATGTTTGAAATATTTTGTATTTAATGGATGGTCTACGATATATGATGATTAATATACTATAATATTTAACCTATTGCTTATTTGCAGGCGGCACAAAAAGGAAAAGTTGATGTTTGCATTGGTAAATATTCTAAAATGAATAATGATTGATTTAAATTAAGTACCATTTAACAAACTATAATGTTTTAATTTATTCTACATAGCTTTGCTACAACACGGTGCCAATCCCAGTATTAGAAATTCGGAACAGAAAACACCACTAGATTTAGCTGATGAAATTACACGTCCTGTTTTGACCGGAGAATATAGAAAAGATGAATTATTAGAGGCAGCACGTTCTGGCAGTGAAGATCGACTTTTGGCTTTACTGACACCACTGAATGTAAATTGCCATGCAAGCGATGGCAGAAGGTATATATTTCTAATAGCTAAAAAGAGATAACTTCTATTTTAATCTTAAATACAATATTATATATTATAAATATAAGTAATCTTAACAAACATAAAAATTACAGATCGACACCATTACATCTGGCATCGGGATATAATCGAATTCGAATAGTACAAATATTATTACAACACGGTGCTGACGTGCATGCTAAAGACAAGGGTAATATTTCAACTGAAAACTCAAAAATTTATGATAAAAAATATTCTTGTAATTTGATTATAGGTGGGTTAGTTCCGCTTCACAATGCTTGCTCTTATGGTCATTTTGAAGTTACCGAACTTTTAATTAAGCACGGTGCAAACGTAAATTCTCATGATTTGTGGGCCTTTACTCCTTTATTTGAAGTAAATTTATCACCTCAATTATTATTCTACATATATTTAATATTTATATATAATTTTTTTTTTTATAATAATTTAGGCTGCTTCGAAAAGTAGAGTTGAAGTATGTAGTTTATTATTAAGCGAGGGTGCCGATCCGACTCTATTGAATTGTCACAATAAATCTGCTATTGATTCAGCGCCAACGAGAGAACTACAAGAGCGGATTGCATGTAAGTTCAATAGAGTGTGTCTATTTATAGCAAAAATAATTACGTTTTTATAATTTGCAGATGAATATAAGGGGCATTGCGTATTGGATGCTTGTCGACAGGCTGACATTACCAGATTAAAGAAAAATTTGACAACTGAAACGGTTAATTTTGTTCATCCGTATACAGGTGATACACCGTTACACGTTGCAGCAGTATCATCTTATCCCAAACGAAAACAAATTATAGAAACATTAATTCGGAAAGGTGCATTGCTCAATGAAAAGAATAAAGACTTTTTAACTGCACTTCATTTATCAGCTGATCATTCCCATTACGAAATAATGGATTTATTACTTAAGAATGGTGCCAAAGTAAATGTATTAGATGGATTGGGTCAAACAGCATTACATCGATGTGCAAGAGATGACAATGTTCAAGCTTGTCGACTATTGTTATCATATAATATCGATCCAACTATTATTTCACTACAGGGTTATACGGCTGCACAAATGGCATCAGAAAATGTATTAAAAATTTTGAAAAATCCTCCCGATACGGTTGACTTAGAGGTTCAATTACTAGACGCTGCCAAAGCTGGTGATTTAGATACAGTTCAACGTATTGTTTTAGCAAATTCACATACAGTTAATTGTCGTGATTTAGATGGCAGACATTCCACACCACTTCACTTTGCAAGCGGTTATAATCGTGTTCTAGTTGTTGAATTTCTATTAGAACACGGTGCTGAAGTGCATGCTTCCGATAAGGGTGGTCTAGGTATTTAATTTAATTAATTTAAATGATCTAATTGCTAATTATCATGATATTATAGAGTTATTTAATGAGAAATGGTTATATTTTTAGTTCCGCTCCATAACGCTTGTTCTTATGGTCATTACGAGGTTACAGAACTTCTCATAAAACACGGAGCAAATGTAAATGTCGCAGATTTATGGAAATTTACACCTTTAATGGAAGGTATTTATTAAATATTTTTACGCATAAATAGTCGAATTAGATTAACGTTTGATTTTATATATACATTATTTGAAATAATTGGTGATTTGTTTTTTTATTTGTTATCAATAGCTGCTGCCAAAGGAAAATATGAAATAGTTAAATTATTGTTAAAACATGGTGCTGATCCCAGTAAAAGAAATAGGGATGGTGCTACTCCTTTAGATTTAGTACGAGAAGGTGATCAAGATGTTGCTGACTTATTACGTGGAAATTCTGCTCTTTTGGATGCAGCTAAGAAGGGAAATTTGGCACGTGTTCAAAGAATTGTATCAGGTGAAAATATAAACTGTCGAGATGCGCAAGGACGAAATTCCACGCCTCTGCATTTAGGTAAGATTAGATTTTATTCTTTTTGGTATTGAATAGTCCTAATTTTTTTTCAATTTCGTTTAAGCTGCTGGATATAATAATTTTGAGGTAGCCGAATATTTACTGGAAAATGGTGCTGATGTCAATGCCCAGGACAAAGGTTGGTATTTCGATAATTATACCTTAAAATTTATAAAAAAAATTTCTTATATAATAATTATTTATTAAATCTTAGGTGGGCTAATTCCGTTACATAATGCGTCATCGTATGGTCATCTAGATATTGCCGCATTACTAATTAAACACAATACTGTCGTCAATAGCACAGATAAGTGGGGTTTTTCACCGTTACACGAATGTAATTTATATATATTTTTTTCTTAATTGCAAAAAATCGTTATTAATTAATATTATTATTATTATTGCAGCTGCACAAAAAGGTCGAACACAATTGTGTGCATTATTGTTAGCCCATGGTGCTGATCCATATATGAAAAATCAAGAAAACCAAACACCTATTGAACTTGCAACTGCCGAAGATGTAAAATGTTTATTGCAAGATGCAATGACTGCTTCTATTGGTAATCAACATATTGCAACATCAACTGCTTCACTTTGCAGTATATCTCAGTCGCAACATCATCATACTACAATTACACCAACCACCGAAACTGTCACTTTGCCTACTGGAGCTTCAATGACATTATGCGTTCCTGTTCCACAAACACCTAGTCGATCGTGTATGAGTCCAGCTCAGGGTGCTGAATCTCATACAGATGGTATTGCTGATGAACTTAATGATACCGAATTAGTGTCAAATGTAGCTAGTTTGTTGGCAAGGTTTGTATATGCTTAGTTAATAAAAAGATATAGAAATATATGTTAAATGTTAATATTTGTTTGTTTTTTTTTTTTAAATAGCCTTCAATTAGACCAGTTAATTGATTTGTTTGATCGTGAACAAATCACATTAGAAATATTGGCAGAAATGGGGCATGAGGATTTAAAACAGGTTGGCGTATCAGCATATGGTTTTCGACATAAGATTCTGAAGGGAATTGCCCAACTTCGAGCGACTACAGGTCAATTTCATTTATAACTATTACAATAGGTTAACATTATTTTCTAATAAACATCTTTATTAATACACAGGATTGGGACAAACACAGAATCCAGGTACATTACTCGTAGACTTACTTCCCGACGACAAAGAATTTCTTGCCGTCGAAGAAGAAATGCAAGCAACAATTCGAGAGCACCGTGATAATGGACAGTCTGGCGGATTTTTTAATCGATACAACATCATCAGGGTAAGTTTAATTATATATGTCTATTGTATTGTACTGTAATCAGGATTAAACTTTCGTCGTGTATTTGATTTATTTTCTTTAGATACAAAAAGTTCAAAATCGTAAATTATGGGAAAGATATGCTCATCGTAGACAAGAAATATCTGAAGAAAATGTTCATCAATCTAGTGAACGTATGTTATTTCACGGAAGTCCATTTATTAATGCTATTGTTCAGAAGGGATTTGATGAACGTCATGCTTACATCGGCGGTATGTTTGGAGCTGGTATCTATTTCGCAGAACATAGCTCGAAGAGTAATCAGTATGTGTATGGGATTGGTGGCGGAATTGGTTGTCCATCTCATAAAGATAAATCATGTTACTCCTGTCCAAGGTAAAAATAAACTTATTTCTCTGAATCAAAATGTTATTTTTTTTTTTATTACTTTGATTTACAGACAATTGCTTCTGTGCAGAGTTGCATTGGGCAAATCATTTTTACAATTTAGTGCGATGAAAATGGCGCATGCTCCACCTGGACATCATTCTGTTATTGGTCGACCATCTGCTGGCGGATTGCATTTCCCTGAATATGTTGTTTACAGAGGCGAACAAGTAATTAATGATTTTTATCTAAAAATTTTGAGCGAAACATTGAAATTAATTTTTAATTAAAATTTAAATCAGGCATACCCGGAATACTTGATTACTTATCAAATAGTGAAACCAGAAGATAGTTCAAGTGGTAACGAAGAATCGTCAAGATGATGGATTCCAACGATATCAAGACCGACAACAACCACCATCGCAATGACATCGACTAAAACAACAACAATACATATATCAAAGCATAAGTTTAATAAATATTTAATAGTAACACCGGTTGTTTCAATAGATCGTAGCTATCAAAATACAGTTAATAATCATTATAATAATAGAAACTGTGTACTGACAAACGAATTATATAATTTTAATAATAATATAAATAATAACAATAATAACAATAATAATAATAATAATAATAATAATAATGCATCAACCTTGAACCGCACAACTAGCACAACAACAAATCTATTGCC
>JAABKK020020600.1:0-18685 GCA_011634745.2 Catotricha subobsoleta | reverse complement strand
TCGTAGTAAACTACGTATGGTCAATATATTATTTAAAAGGCATTGACTTACTCTAACTGTCGGAGAATACAGAAATACAATTACTTGTAACCGAACCAAATTACAGTGCTTTAAATTTTCAATTTTGACAAGTTCAAGAGCCACAAGCACATCGAAATTTAATTTTATTTTCAAAATCATTTTAACACATTAATCAGGAGACCAAATGCTACTTAAAAAATGATGGTATCGGCAGTTCTGAAAAATTGGATCCACCCTATTGTATAGTTAATAGTTATTGTTTTACTTTTATCAGATAATTAAATGTTAAACTTGTGAATGGCGTAAATATAAAACCCCCAAATGCTCTAAATTCTCATTCCAAATAATTATCAAACTATGTTTATAAAGAACAATAAAACAATATCCTTTTATTTTTATATTTTAAACTTTTTTTTGTTATTTGATAAAATGTCAAATTCTGGTGGTATTTAAAAAACAAAAATATTATGTTTTGTCTGTCAGCATTGCTACACGATATATATATCAGTGAGTAAATACTATAACTTTTAAATATAATTGGAATTGGAATATGATATAAAAATGAATTTGCAGTTCGTTTTTTTTACCATTTTTTTTTTTTTTTTTTATATATATATAAGGTAGAGGTTACCTGCTGCCTATACCGCACACTCTATTAGTTATATGATGAATATTAATTTTTTTTTCCTGTGACTATGACTATATATAGTTTATAAAATCGTTTATGGAAATGTTAAAACACTCTACAATAAAATTCGATGGCATAAATGGAAATGTTAATTTTATTCAAATTAATGCTGGCTTTAAATTAAAACAAACTATTTCTCTACCATATTTAAATATAATACATATTTATTTGTATATGACTAATTGTTATCATGCAAGAATCAAGAATAAATATTTCTTTCTTTCGCTTATATTCATTTTTATTGTGGCTATTATTATTTTTTTTTTATGTGGATATTTTAAAACTGAATGTGAAAATGAGTTTATCAACAAAAAAAACAAGCAAGGTTCAATTATATTGGTTTTAGGGCTACATTTTAATGAAGTGGGTTAAACAAAAAAACGAAATTATTTCAAAATGTTAAGTACAATATGTATTATTAAAAAGAGCAATAATTTGTTTTTCTTTTTGTTTAACGATAAAACATAAGTTACAATAAAATATAAACTCGGCTTAAGATGAAATATTCTTCTATTTCTTAGAATGAATAATATTGACCACATATAAAATCTGAAAGTAATTGAAAAATAGCTTAACTACTCTATCGTTGATATATAATCTATCGTTGATATATTAAATTAGAAGAATACATAAACTTACAAACTTTAAACAATTTAAATTAAAATGTTCGTGAATTAGTTTTTCAATAAACATTTCTTTTATCCAAACCACCCGTCTACAAAACGTAAGACATTACCATATTATGGCTATTTAAAATTGTTTAAGTGTAAATAAAAATATTCAAAACTGCATATTTTAACAATTTTTGACTATTTCTATATATGACTCACAAAAAAACAAAAAAAAACAAAAACCCTGTATGTACATATCGACGTACGATTATTGATTGACAAATTCTCATGACTCAAAAAATTATATAATTGGTTTTAATGAACTATCAAATTACTTTTTAAACATATAAAGTTCTTAAATAATGTGTACATAAATTAACTTCGCAAATGCATGCAATTAATAAGAAACAAAAATATATCAAATAACTGTGTGGTGTATGTGTAAGTGTATATATGTATAATGTATCCTGCAAAACAAAAAAGAAACAATATATAAAGTTATAAAACTATTTTGGTTCGTGCTTGGCATATGAAATTAATATTGATTTCGTTAACATGCACAATCTAAAAAATACAAATGTTGATAGTTAGAAATATTGTACTTTGTAGTAAAGTTTTGTATAAGCTTATAAAGTTATATATTTTTGCCAGGTGGTGGAAATATGAGAATGATATATGAATTAATGATGCATTTTCTAACCGACCTCCGTTTGTTTGTTTGTTTGTTTTTTTTTTTTTTTTGGTTTTCTTTTTTATTTACTTCTGTTTTCTATTTTAGGTAAATATAGTTAGTGTGCAAATTTATATTGTATATATTTGTTAATTTAAAAGGTGTCGACTAGAGCATGAATTCCTTAAATAATGCATTCTTTTGATATATGGAAACTTTTTCTTCCCTTTTTAGCAAACATTCAGCACAAGTCACTTTTTCAAGTGGTTTCAATTTCAAGTATTTACTTTTATTGCATGTTACCTCACATTACTGTTTATTGACTTTTTGATAAATATTCCGTGTTTCATCTAATCAAAACGAAACGATATCTAATGTGTTACACTTGAATGAATTTAATTATAATCAATAATAAAGAAATTCAATATAATTTTTTTAAAAAAATGCTATGCTGATTTTGTGCGAAATGCCAATTTTCACGAACTACCTCATTTTTTAGATTGTAACCCGAAAATGTTGTAAATATGGTTACATCCACGATATGCCTTGTAATATTATGTATTAGGTACACACAACAAACATAGAGGATATAATTGTGCAAAAATTTGCTGTTTTATATTTTAAATATTTTTTTTTTTCACTTTTTTTTTCATTTATTTACAATCGAAAAGATCAAACTATTTAATTAAAACAAATCATAAAAATCAGTTATTTTCAGTAATATTGCCACAAAAAGTATAGATTTTGAAAAATTATAACAGCACAATACAGTTTGTATCCTACTCGTAGCTCAAATAGGGTTCTAACCAAAATAGTCTCGCTGCAAGTGATTGAAATATTGATGAGAAATCGATTTTTTTTTTATATAAGTAAAATTTTAAATAAGTTTTGTTATTTAATTTAAATTATTATTTAAAGAAAAAAAATAATTCGAACTTACTGTAGTTTATTTAATTCACAGCATTCCACAATAACAATTTTGAAATTACTAAATAGAACTTAAGACACTTCGAAAAAATTATTGAATTTTAATAAACGGTAGGTATGACAGAAAAATTGAACACTGCGACGACTACTTCGACCGGTGACTGAAAAAAAATAATATAACTGCAGCACCAGCTGTGTAAGTGTAAATGTCAAGGTAACAAGGTCGAGTTCCTAACATCAAAGTTATGGTAAATTCATATGGATGCGCATATGGATTCATTGATAATTTGAATGTATCAAGAATAAATTGAATAAATATGACTTCACTTTAAAATAAAATTCTAATTTATTAATAATAAGCACAAACTTGGTTCGCGATCTGCAACAAAAGAGTCGCTACTAGTGGTTAACTTTTGAACTACACAATTAACCAAACAGAATAAGCCATACGACACCGTTTTTATGCGTTTGACTGTTTTGATCACCTTTTTATGAATAGAAACTGCTGTCGCCTAGTGAGCATGCAGATCGCGAATAGAAGAAAAGAGATACACCATCAATTTGGTCACTGTATGCACTTTATACAAACTGCTTATCACGGTAAGTTGAATGGGCTATACTATAATAAAACAGACAATAGCTTTTAAATTGGAATACTAAAAACGTTTGAAAGAGGATTTCGTTTCAGAGAAACCTGCTTTTAATCCCAACCCAATATAGTAAACAGAATATATATATGCTAGTGCAGTCATATTAATAATTCGAAAGTAAATGTATCTTACCGAGATATATAAACAACGTTATTACATTTATTGAAGTTATCTACAATCATCTACAATCAATATTTATTTTAAATCACTACTATTAAATTTAATTATTTTCTCAAACACGAATAAAAAATCTAAATTGAAATAAAAATTCAAATAAGAAATGTATGTTGAATTCGGAACTAAGTCTAAAGAATATGTTAACAAACCCATGTTTACAAAAAAAATAAAAAAATGTCAAACAATTATCCTACCGCGCTATTTACTTTGTGTCAATTTATGTTTTAAATCATTTTAATAGTTGAGTTGCTTTGTAAAAATTTGAAATAAACAATAGCAATTGAAAACTAAAATTAATCATTAAAATTTTGTTTAAAAATGGAAGATTTTTTGTTAAGTTACAGAGAGGTAATACCGGATCAAACGAGTCCTCAAATTTGGAGAGACATTGCTTTAAATACCGGTTCGTATTTTGAGGTTATATTTTGAAAAGTGAATTGATGGGATAATGTTTTCTAATTATTGTAAAATATAGGTGCCACTCAAAGTACACTGCAAGATATTAAAGTAGCTGAAAAAGCCGGTGGTTATTACTATGCAGACTCATCAAAGATTTATAACCGGAATCGTTTCATTTATTGGTAATTATGATGGAAAATATGATTACTAATGACGCTTATGAAGAATTTTTTTTTTATTTTGTTTTGCATAAGGCGGACAAATCGAGACATAATGGAACTATCAGAAATAAGTTTAGATCTGAATCTAATTGATAATAACGTACGATATAAGTTTGCTGATTCACCGGTATTAGCTGTTTCCATATTTGAGCATCAAGATCATGTCATTGTGCTTGTGGCCACTGTGAGCAGTTTGCATCATTTAAAATTTTCGCATCCAAATAAATTGCATAAAAGTAACGATGAAACGCATGCATATTCTGTGTTTCATGATGCAACAATTCATGCAGCCGGTGATTCATCATTGTTTCACGTTATTGGTCATGCAGCATCATCAAGTAAGAGTTTTTCGTGATAAAGATCATTTATATTTTAACTTAGATTATTTCATTCAGATCATCCAATTCCACATACCGCCGCTTGTTGGTTACATGAAAATGGACAAGAAGCTTTCTTTGCACTAGCTTATCAAAATAATTTAATGTTATTTACGATGAACTGTGTAACGGGTCAAACAACTACATTCGAATTAAAGGAACAACACATTATGCCACGAATTTTCTCAAATATAACTGGTGCTTTGCGGTATGTGTTGTTACTACATTATGTATTTGAATATAATACTTGAATTTTTTTTTTTTTTTTATTATTCTTATTCATTTCAGAGGAAAACATGTTACGTCTGACAGTCAGTATGCTACATCACTTACATTCAATACCATTGGCGAAGCTGTATTCTTATATGCACTCTACCGTGATGATCATATTCGAATGTGGTCAACGAAAACCAATCAATGTCTTGCAATGGTAAATTGCTTGCAAAATTGTTATGAATCACGTCCTCAAGGATGTAAGTTTAATTTAAATAAATTTCTAAAAATGATAATAAAATAATTAAAATGCACAGCTCAAACCAATTCATTGCGACGAGCCTCACCAAATATGCTATGCGCCTTTCTGTGCTATTCAACTGGTTCTGAATTCGTTACAATTCGAACTGTTACCGATGGTCATTCAAATTACACATTGCAGCGTCTTGATCTGATTCCAGCACCAGAGTTTGATTTAGTTGAATTTGATATTAATGATTATCGCATTTGGGGACTATGGTGTAATTCACAAGGTAAAATATAATTTATTTGAAATTTATTTAGAAAAAAAAAATTGTGCATTACATTTTTTTAATTTTTTCTCTCTGCCCTCTTAGGCGAATTTAATGTGTCCAGTTTTTCATTAACTCCCAATAATGGATCCAATTGGGTTGCCGCTGGTTTAGAAGTACTTCCAGAGCGATATGTTAAAGTTGAACAAGGTATCGATCCAAGGCAAGCATATTGTTCGTACATATTTTATCCAGGCAGATTTCAGCGTGATGTTATTGATAAAGCTTTAGTTGTATGTTCTAGTTTTTGCTTTCGAAATTTTATATATTGATCAAATTATTTATTTAATCATTTATTATTATCGTTTTAGATGTTCCGACGTTCGAATATGCTATCTGATCCAAATGTTCCATTATCTGTACTGAAAGATCGTGTTTGTTATGCTGTCGAACAAGAAGTTCAAAATGAATTAAAAGAATTTGATGTTACCGATGAATTATACATTGACACTAGTTTCAAGTTTTGGGAACGGTTTTATTCGTGTTGTGAACAATATCATATAAAATCTTGTCAGCCAATCGGTTTAGTCATTTTGGAATCAATTGGTGCCGTTTCCGTAATCAAGAAAAATGCGTTTTCTTTATTAAGACCTTGTGAACTGTTGGAGCATTTAATGCTGGTTGGTGATAACGTTGAATTGGATCATTTGGATGAATTATCGATGGAAGATGATACTAAAACAAGTGAACTAGAAGATTTAGTTAAATTGATATCGGTACTAGTTTTGTTGGAACAGCAAATTTCGGATGAGGATAAATCTGATATTGATACTAAATTATATGAGTTGCAAATTCCAAATGCGGTTGTATCAGAACTAGTCTGTGATTTGCTGTCCCGAGATCAGGATCAAAATGTAAGTGACGTATTTTTGCAAAATATGGAATACCTAAGTAATATAATTAAAATTTGACTTGTTGTTTTGCTTATAGAATCTTCCACGAGAGTTCCTATTAAATATTCATCAGCAGATAAAATTTATATCACAATTACCATCAGCAATGATTTTATTGCTGAAGATGTTACGCATGGATGATGGTCAACCAGAAGCTATGCAAACGCATACAAGTAATAAATTAATTTTAAAAAAAAAGTCTTAAACAATACCGTTGCTTTATTAAAGAAATTTTTACTTGTGACAGATCTCTCCCAAACATCGCGACTTCTGCTATCCATTGGACATCTATTTAAAAGTAATATTGGTATATCGTTAGTTGCTGAATCGCTTCGACAAATTGCAATAATACGATATTCTTTGTGCCGAAATCTGTTAATTTTACAGCACATTTTGATTGATTCGAGTGATCTGCCGCGCGATACGATTGAAATTGTGCGTTCGAGATGTATGCCAGAAACTGTGGTTTTTGTGCAGGCGTACTATGTCATGGTATGGATATGTGAAACTTCAGCATTATCCCCATCAACGGCGTCATTGTAAGTGTATTTTTCTTCAAAAATTTGAACAATTTTTTTTTTATTATTTTTTTTTTTTTTTGTAAATTTAGAGATGCGAGCATACAACGATTAGGTGTACTTCAATTATCTGATACCCGATATAAACAACGTGTTCTTCAACCCACAACAATATTAGAATTGTTCCTACGTGGAAAAGGCTCACATGCTGGATTGTCATTATTAGTTGAGGGTGCTTACAATTTTGTAGAGCCTCAATGGCAGTTCACCTTGATACCATTAGTGACAATTGTTGGTCAACTAATGTATCCTTTTTTTAAAAAGTTTTTTTTTTTTTCTAATAAATTTTAATAATTTGAAATCTATTCGTAAGATTGACGTGGTGTAACAAATTTTTAACAAAATGAAAATTTCCTTAACAAAAAAAAAAATATAGTTGGGCAGTATCAGGAAATTTTATATTTGGAGAATGGCTTATCGGTAGCTGTCAACATATATTAATTCAAGAATATGTTCGCTTATTGAACAGTTGGTGTGAATGGAACAAATGTTCTCGTAAGTAGCGCCTTGGAAACAATAATTTATTTAAAATTAAGATTAATTTTCATGGTTGTTTTTTTTTATCACAGGTCATTTCATAGCAGCTGTATCTTTACTTGATAATGGCGAACCACATAAAGCATATGATTTATTCATGCAATCATCAAAAGGCGTCTTGACCGAAAGATTTTTAGAGAAAATAATTTTGCAAGCAATTGAAGATTTAACACCAAATGAAGCAATTACTCAATATTATTTAAAAGTGATTCAATTATTTGAACAACATTCTGCTTTAGATTGCGTTATTCGTTTAGCTAAAGCTGCTATTGATATTCTAGAGCCCACCAATCCACAATTGGCTATGTTTCAATCAATTGTATTTTCAAATCATCTTCAGCTAGAACATTATACTGAAGCGTATCATTCGTTAATTGACAATGCTGAACTATCACGTCGAAAAGATTGTCTACGTCAATTGGTGGTTTGTTTGTTTGAACAGCAGCGTCTTGATTTGTTAATGCAATTTCCATATGTCGGTTTACAAGATGAACTTGAAAATATTGTTGAGTCACGTGCTCGTTCAATGGCCATTGAAGGTAACAAATACTATGATTTCTTGCACGCTTTTTATATATCAAAATCAAATATGCGAAAAGCATCTTCTATAATGTATGAGCAAGCGCTACGATATTCTTTGGAATGTGAAACACCATCAGCAATTGAACGAAGATATGAATGTTTATTAACTTGCATTACTGCCTTACATTTAGTAGATGATAAATATGCTTGGATTGCAAGACCAGTTATCAATGAAGAAGTGCAAACTAGTAAATTTGATGAAAATATTATGGAAACAGATGACTTTGCATTAAACAAAAAAGTCACAGTTTTAGAAATCAAAGATATTCGTAAAGAATTATTATTAACAGAAGCTGTTCTTTGTTTGGCAAAATATCGCAAAGAATTAAATTCAATATTGAATGCTGGTCCTGATGAACTTGTTGCTGTATTAGCTAATGCTGGCTTATACACGTCTGCCATAAAATTAGCTAAAGAATTTAACAAGACCATTTCAAATGTTTTGCAAAGTTTAACAGCTGCTTGCATTAGCGCTACCGACGAAAATTCAAATGAACCATGGAGCTGGTTGCAAGAAAATGATTTAGCTGATTTGCCACATAAAAATAGCGCTGATCAAATGGCCTGGAAATTACTTGAACACTTAATTGACGAAAACGAAGAGCCGGGTGCAACCATATTACATAAGGCGGTCACCAATAAAATTCTTAGTTTGGGCGAATTTTTGCCGCACTGGTTATTTTTATCATACAAACGATTAAATCCATCAGAATTACTAAATTTATATGTAAAGCACGGACGCTTGATTGAGGCAACCGATTTAGCTAAGGAATACATTTCAGCTATGATGAGCACGGGTGGTGAATATTTTGGTCTAAGAAATACGTTGCACGTAACATTACCGGCATTATGCTTTCCAATTAATACCATTGATTTATTGATGCACAGCTTGGATTTAAATGGGAAAAATGATCAAGAGTACGTAGAGTGTTTGACTGATTTGAAACAAGTTGTTCAGCGTTATGTTGAAACATCCGATCGCATTTCAAAAGACAAAATCTTATATTCAAACGCAGTACATTAATATTAGAATTTATTTTTTTAAAACGTAATTATTTAAATATCATTTGAAATAAATAAAAAAGCAACAAAAAGGATGTGAAAAGTTTTTTAATTTCAGTTTGCTCTGTCAAATAGATTTGTTTTTCTTTATTTTTTTTTTTTCATGGCATCGATCGTTTATATTTTGTATTTTGGTAAATAACAAACAATTTTTTTTTCGCAATTTAATCAAAAAAAAAAAACTATTATGTTAATTTTTATGCTGATAAAAATAAAATATTATTAGTTTTCTTTTGCATATTTATTCAACCAATCCAAAAAAAGTAAACTAATAAATAGTTTTTCATTTAATTAATATAAAATAATAAGTCACTTTGATGTGAGAGAAAATTAACAACGAATTTCGAATTTAAGCGATTTTTTGTATACCTATATTAATTTAATAAATTATATAGTTCTTGTTTTCGTTGCTATATATATTATATGCTGCAATCTAATACAAAACACAGCTGCAGTACAACAGAAAAACTGCAGTCAAAAAAATATTTTTGCAGTCGAGAAATTCAGAAAATGCAGTTGAAAATTACATAATTATTTATTATTTATTTTCAAATTACCCCAATTTCGATTATTAGAAGCAAAAGGAACCGACGAAGAAGAGGAAGATGCAAATATACAAACCAACTCCGCCGATATCCATAATTTTCTGTTTGAAATTTTCGACAAATTGAGGTTTCAAGTTCTGTTTTTTTTTTTCGCTCAGATACCTGAAATATTATTATTATTATTCCAAATAAAAACAAATCAAAAGTTCATACAGAAAACTAAACTCTGCAGAAGAGCGATTTTAGCTTTTTTTTTTTTTCAAGAAGACTGTGTGCGCTGAATATTTTTGGAATTTTGAGTTGAGTTTTTGTATGAAAACCTGAGAAGAAATGGAGACTTCTACTAAAACATTGATAACTCTAAAGACAAATTTAAAATGGTTTTCATATACACGAATCAACAACTTTAATAAATCAACAACTATTCAACCCAAAAAAAAAAAAAAATAAAAGTAAAAAAAACGTTTGGACATTTCTAGAAATTATTTCTTTAATTATTTTTTTTTAAATAATTTGAAAGTATCGAGATGAACTAAAACTGCACTCTGTTGAGGATGATGTTTATCATATTACGAGGGAAAACCTTGTAAAACATGATCAATATGCTATATCCAATTTTCTTGCTCAGATTTTCTTATTTCAAATATGAAGCGAAAATCGAGGAAAAATATTGACGAGCCCAGACCAATCCTGAAAAATTGTTAATTACATATTGGAAAAAAAAAATCAAAAAACATATCGAATATTTAACCGTTTTTTTCTTCATATATTCAATTTAATATTAGACAGACATAAGCTGCTTTGCTTTATTGTATTTTTTTTTTTTTTTTTATAAATAATTCCTAAAAATTATTTTTATCAAACGATTTGAACAAAAATTAAATATAATTTATAATTAAATAAACATTTACACAACTCCATTTATTAATAAATTATGCAATGATAGGAAATCCTCTAGTAAATCTGTATTCAGTGTAGCTACAGCATTTTCATACAATTTACTAACATTTTTTGGTTCACCAACACTACGCTCAAATTTCATAAATCGTAACCAAACATCCGTTCGTATTTTGCCAAAATTTAAAATCAAAAGTTCTAAGCAAGATCTTTCTGCTTTAATGTCACGTTTCATCTGAAATCACATTATGATTATTAAAAAAAATTGGAAAAAATCATGAATACGAATCGTGTGCATGTAAATTTGTACCTGTTTGGATTCCAAATCGACCATCGTTTCATGAACTTCGTAGCATAATGGATAATTTTTAATAAATAACTGATATGCTTTACGGGCACGTTTTATGCTAACAGTGGTTGCCAACAATTCAAGTATTTTCGATTTGAACACGTTAAATGCAGAGTGCGGTTGACAAGCAACTTCATGTATTAAATGCTCAAATTCTTGACTGGATTCATAGCTTGAATGAGTTTTTAAATAAATTATATACAAATGCCATAATTCATGACCTTTTGGACCCAAGTTTTTTTTGATATTTTGAAATATTTCCTGAGTTTTTTTAAAATTGTTCTCTTGAATGTAATATTGAATGCACTGCAACCATATTTTCACCGATTCACTGTATATTGTTGTGGATTTTTGTAGAACCTATTATCATTTTATAAAAATTAATAATGTTTTTTTGAAATTTTGAAAGATAATAAAACAATGGATTGGTACATTGAGAAAATCAAAAAAAAAAATTCTGCGTCTTTTGGTATCTTGACCATAAAAATCCGTCCACATGCATTGGAGAAAAAAAAAAGTGCACAAACACAAAAATGAAGTAAAATGAAGAGCTGATGAGTGGAGAGTACTTACTTGTGCAATCATTGGGTCTTTAGGATTTTGAGTATAAAGTAATTCGACGTATTGTAAGTAATGATCTTCTGACATATTATTTGATTTGTTTGCTGCTTGAAATGCATTGCTTAAGGACATTCGTTTTAAAGATGCTTGTGTTGTAGTGTCGCTGTTCAATTCTAGCATGGCATTAAGATAGAAGTCCCACATTTGTGTTGTATCCAGCTATTAAAATAATAAAATTCCAATCATTATTACCAACTCACCAAAAATAGGATATATGTAAATGTATATATATTTGATTGCTTTATGTTCACATTACCACATTAACAGCTGCATTATATATTTGAACACACAATTCGATTCGTTTCTTTAAAGTATTACCCGTAGTAGATCTTTGTTCTGAAATTTTATTTATATTAGCTTTGCTATCAACAGGAACACCTTCTTGTTTCACTGCATCGGCCATGTCAATATGCGTTTCTGGCTGAGCCAATCCATTTAATTCGCGTTGAGCCAGTGTATGCCATAATACCTCATTTCGTGCAAATAAGTTTCTCATATCCTCTAATATTCCATGCTGTATGGATTTTGCATAATCGAATTTATCAACAATATTTAACATCTCAATATAATATTCAATAGTTGAAAATTTCTTTTTTCCATTTGTATAAACAACGTCAGCATGCTGTAATGCCAGGGCTTCATCAGCTTTCCGTTTATTTTCTAATTCAATTTGGAAAAATGTGGAATAGAGATTTTGTGATTCGGGATGACGTTGCTGTGCACGTAATAATAAACCTTTAACACGATGATCCTGATAATTTTCATTGTATTCCCACAAAATAGCCCTAATCCATACGTCTGGTTTATCCCCATGAAACTGTATTGGATTTTAACAATAAAATTAAAAATAAACGTTTACGAATTCAATGGTGGTTAAGGGCAGACATAATTAATACAAACCTGTAGCATTCGGTCAAATGTTGACGGAATTTCACTAGAGAATTTAAATTGTTGCAGAAATTTTATATATTCATCCCAAAATCGTGTGTCTTCTGGAAATTTGGACAACGCCTGCGTATACAATTGCTTCATTCGAATTGCTATTAACTTTGCAACGCTATCATTCGAATCCACTCTTTGTAATTTTAATCGTTCTTTCGTTAAAATAATTAAACTACGTTCATATTTAATATATTCCAAGTAGTCCTTGATTTCTCTGGATGGTTGGGCAATGCGGTATTCAAAAGTTTCACGAGTTTTTTTCATTTTTCTAAAATCAACACACATATTAGAAACATAGTTGTGTTTTCATTATAAATAGATATTTTGAATTTAAAATTATCACTTCACGTAATATTAAATTCAAATATATCAATTTAACAAATTTAACCGCACTTACTTGATTTCTTCATCCTGAAATATATTCAGTACTCGCATTTGTTCATACTCAGGTAGAGTACGTTCTTTGCGCAGTTCCACATATTCGGCCATTTCAATCCAATATTTATATGAACTATATTTGATAAATTTTCTTAACACAAAATTTAATTAAGAAAACAGTAATTTTTTCAATTTTTATTAAGCTTTGTTAAGTACGTTTGACTTAGTTAAAAAAATATTATTATATTTCTTGACATGTGCCAAAATCCGCGCTGTTAATAAACTTATATGTCATTGGTGAACAACATAAATAACTGATGGCGCCTCAAATTATAAGTGTCGATATATGAAACTAAAATAAAAATCATGTGGAGGAATTCTGACAGCAAGCAGCAATTTTGTAGAATTATAAACATTTATGTGCTGATTATCCTTATTTTGTTTTTGGCGCTGTGAAACATAACCTTTGGTGAGCCTATGCATTCCTTATTTTTGTGTTAATTTATTGCATTTTTATTATCAAGCAAACGATTATTAAATTAAAAATTATTCAAATCTAAGTGAAACCTAGAAATATTTAAGTTGTTTTGAAAGCAAGTTCTTCTAAATAAAATACGAATAAATGGCACTTTGGGTTGATAAACATCGTCCAAGAAAGCTATCTGAGCTTGACTATCATATAGACCAAGCAGAACATTTAAAAAACTTGGCTAAACAAGGTGATTTTCCTCATTTAATGTTTTACGGGCCATCGGGTGCTGGTAAAAAAACTCGTATACTTTGTTTACTTCGAGAAATTTATGGTAGCGGTGTGGAACATCTTAAAAATGATGTATTTAATTTTACGACAGCGTCAAATCGCAAAATGGAAATAATGACGGTAGGAAGTAATTATCATTTGGAAATTAATCCATCAGATGCTGGCATCTATGATCGTATTGTTGTTGTTGAATTAATAAAGCAAATTGCACAAACACGTAATTTAAATCAAGATGGACAACGGGAATTTAAAGTGATTGTATTGTCTGAAGTGGATGGTTTAACAAAGGATGCACAACATGCACTTAGACGAACCATGGAAAAATATATGGCAACTTGTCGTATTATACTTTGTGTTAATTCAACATCACGCGTTATACCGGCTATACGAAGTAGATGCTTAGGAATAAGAGTTTCAGCACCAACTATTAACGAAATTGTTACAATTTTGGAGGTATGGTCACCAAATCACAAACAAAATATATTTACATATAAACACAATTTCACTTTTTCATTTTTCATAGACCACTTGTAAGAAAGAAGGAACTGTTCTGCCTAGAGAATTGGCTGAACGAATTGCACATCAATCGGAAAGAAATTTGAGACGTGCTATTCTACTTATGGAAGCGACGCGTGTTCAACAGTATCCATTTACAGCTAATCAGGAAATATCTGAACTTGATTGGCAAGTTTATCTTCGTGAAACTGCCAATCAAATTTTATTAGAACAAACACCAGCAAAATTAGAAAAAGTACGTGAACGATTATATGAGCTATTATCACAAGGTATACCACCAGATACAATATTCAAATCATTGGTTGACAATTTGGTAAAAAAGTGTGATATGTCAATTAAAGCTAAAACGGTTGAATATGCTTCTTTGTATGAACATCGAATGCAACTAGGCAATAAGCATATATTTCATTTAGAGGCATTTGTTGCAAATTTTATGGCGATTTATAAGAAATTTATGTCAGACAGTGTGATGTTGTTGGATGATTTTTAAATTTAATAAAAAAATAAATCTTTTCATTTAACATTTAAAAGACTTGTTTTCATTTGAAAAAATATAATATAAGCATTTTTAATTCATAATTAAATTTTAAATCTACAAATAATACGTGTATTAATCTTCGAAATCTTCGACAATAACTAGTGTATGCTCGTCATCGCTGCTTTGTTCGTCATGATCTAAAACAAATAAAAAACAAAATAAAACAAAAAATTAATTGAAAATACACCATAACGATGAAATAAATTATTTACCAGAATTAATACTATCATCAATTAGATCTACTCCATTTTTGAGCAATTCCGGTTGACGATTAAAATCATGTATTGCAGTTGAATATTTTGTATTTAAATTTGTTAAAATTAAAGTTGTATCCATTTTTGTCGGTGATTGTACTGGAAATCCTTTAAACTCCATCTCATCCGAACTACTGCTATTGGTATTAATATCAACTTGTGCAATAATTGGTTCTGCTGTTGCTGGTATTGGTAGTGGATTGACTATTTGATCTACAGTTTTCGCATAAATTTCATATATTTGATCAATGTTTAAGCCGAACTCTTTTAATTGTGATATTTGCATTTGTTTTATTTGTGTGACAGTGGTTATATTATTTGCAGCTAAACGATTAATTTGAATATTAGTCAATATATTCGTTAGGTTGAAGGAATCAGATTCAGTACTTGGTATTTCTTCTATAACCTCTTTTTCAATAAATGCACTTTCAATCACATTATTCTTATTTAGATTGCTTTCATATGAAATTTGATGCTGCTGTAGGAGTTTCTCATGTTGCAAATAAAATTTTTGAATATTTTCATCATAATTCAATTTTAGCTTTGGATTGACTCTTAAATAGTCCAAAAAAATCTCTTTTAATTCATCAGATAAATGTTCTCCATGAGCAAATTTACAAGCTCTATTTTTATAATCAACTGGATGTGGAATACCTAAATAATAATACGTACATGGAAATTCTGAATGCATTCTAGAGCAATTATCAGATTTTGTACAATTACCAGCCAAATAATCAATACAAATTTTCATTTCACGGGGTATTCGCACATGATGTAATCGATCACATTCGACATTCTTGCATTGATTTTTTATATGCTTATAACACATTTCCAATGGAATGGCGTCAGTTTCCGATTGATTATCATCAGTTTTTTTATTTTTACGACGTATGTCGTTTTTTCGCCGAATATCTCGTGGGCTTTTATATGGCACTTTACGTACGGATTTAAAGTTTCTGTTCTCAACAGAAGACAAACCATGGCGGTTAAATGTTGGTGGAGGCAATGTATTTGCATATGTTTGGCTGGTTTGAAAACATCCAGACTTACGTATAAATTGATGTTTATAATCATCCATTTTTGCAGTGTTATTTCAATCAGTAATTTTGGCCTATGAAAACAATTAGAAATAAGTAAAATATAACGAGGGTTCATTTCATTGCAAATAAATATTATAAGTACATACCTTTAACAATGCTATTACCATACTGAGTTTGACATCATGTTTCATTAAATTGACAATATATGCCACTTTGACATAATTCAATATTTAGAATAAAGAGTTGAATTTAGAGCGTTAAAAACAAAAAAGCTAAATATATACAGGGTGTCCCAGAATGAGTAGCCCAAACTTCGGAGGTGTATTCCTGGGGTCATTCTAAGCAAAAAAGTGTATTGGAAGGGGCGTCGGAAAAATGACCGTTTTCGAGTTATACCGGTTTGAAGTTTGTAAGTTCGTATGCTTATGAGGTCGCAGATTAAATCACTGAAATGGTCATAACTCGTCTAAAGTTGCATTGAAAAGGTAATTGTTTAGACTACGAATAACGCGAACATCCCTTTTTCTCTATGATGCACCATTTTGAGTTATCGTTCGTCAAAATCAAAAATTTGTCCAAAAACACCATACATTTTGATAAAATTCAATTTTTCTCAAAAATTTAGCTTATTAATGTTTTTTTTTATTGTGGATTCTGGTTCTACGCGTGATTTTCTGATGCATATTTTCCGAGTAATGGCTTGACAAACATGCGAATAGCAGATGATTCGAAATAAAACATACGTACATATGTAGTCTAGACATTTACCTTTTCAACAATGTTTAGACGAATTATGACCATTTCAGTATTTAATCTGCGACCTCATAAACATCCGAACTTACAAACTTCAAACCGGTATAACTCGCAAACGGTCAATTTTCCGACGCCCCTTCCCATACATTTTTTTGCTTAGAATGACCCCAGGAATACACCCCCGAAGTTTGGGCTACTCATTTTGGGACACCCTGTATATCCTTTTATTTATTTGGCATTAAATGATAACGCTTGTAGAAAATAATATAAATATTGAAGAAATTATTTAAATTAGCTAAATACATAGCTGGGGAACGTTCGTAAACCACGTAGCCTTCTTAGGGGGGAAGGGGTCAAAAAATGCTTCAATTTGTTTCAAAAATATTTATGGGGGGGGAGTGTTAATGATTTTGTCACTTAACCTTTTTTTTAATTAATGTGCATTTATCTCATGGTACAATACAATACAATGGAAATATTTATTTTCTTTAATGAAACTCAAAAAAAGATAGCCGCTTTCGTTTACTTCATATTATTAAAGTTCGGTAAATATTTTAAAAATTATTTGTCATAATTTGCTCGAACACGATTTATTAAATTTTTTCAGTAAAAGTAAATGAAATGTCATTGAAAAAACAAAAAAAATGACAAATTGAACCAAAAATAGATGATTTTAATTCCGAAAAAAGTCACGGCTTATAATGAGCAGTACTTTCTTCCTAAATAAATCAAAATGATGACAGTCCACAACTTATTTGACATAAATATTCAAACTATTTCTTATAAAATTGATATTTACGCCATCTCGATGTTGAAATTTTATCAATAAAGTGTCCCAAATGAACTAAAATGAACCAAAATGAATTTACTGTGTCACATTTTATTTACTGAAAATTTACGGTAATACAAGAGGTAGGTAAAGTTAGAACGAATATTTACTGACTTTTAGTACAAATAATTTACCGAACTTTACAAATATGCAGTAAACGAAAGCGCTTAGTTTTTCATACAAATTCACTTCATTTTGCTTAGTTGTGACGTATGCGCAAGTTTTACACAATTTTTCCAATATTTGTTACGTAGTTTTGTAAGGAGGGGGGCGGGTGCTCGAGTGCTCGATTGCTGAATTGCTTCAAGATGTTACAACCGGGGGGGGCTTTTTAGAACTACGTGGTTTCCGAACGTTCCCCTAGGCATTATCAGGATCACGTTTAGAAATTTATTTATTAAATTAAAAAAAATATAAAATAGTAAGTAAATAAGTACATATTTAAGGAAAATTTATTAATTATTATCAGAATTTAGCATGACTTAAAAAATTATGTAAAAATAACAAGAAGAGAATGCAAAATCACATATGAATGTAAATTTAAGTTGAAATTCAAGAATATGAATGAATTCATTTGTGATTTTGTACAACCAACCTTTTGACTTTTTTTTAATTTTTCAAAATATTTAATTCTATTTTTCACATTTCATAGTCTCCATAAAGAGAAATACTGCGTTTTTTTTTATCGAGATAAAGCGAAAAGATCATAAATGTTTAGGGGTCGTTCAACGTCACGCGCTAAGAGGAGAGGGAATGTCTGGAATTTCGTGACTAAATGTGACAAAATATAGATCGATTTCAAAAATTTGGTTCTCGTTTTTTTCGAATGACATATGGCGACGCTGCATGTCCTGTTTTGGAAAACAAACACACGTGGTTTTGGAAAACAAAGCATACAGCGCCTCCAAAAATATGAAACACGGTCAATAGACGTACTCACAAACAATGCGCAGAAGTGTGCAGTCTGCTAACTAAAACTGTACTAAAAAATAAATCTATTAATAGGGAGAGGGGGTGTTTATTATATTGTTACGTCCACTATATAAAAAAAATCTTATATCCATTATATTTATACGATATAAACA
>JAABKK020020589.1:0-18697 GCA_011634745.2 Catotricha subobsoleta | reverse complement strand
CTGAGATTCCTGACTGCATTTTTTTCAGGCTGACTGCAGATTTTGGGCCCAACTGCACGTAATTTTATCCCCTGCATCATCGCATCTAATGTCTTACTCAGTCTGTTGATAAATGCAAAACTGTGCATTTTAAATAGGTCCATTTTGATAAAAAATTAAACTGAAAAATGGCTGAAGATTCTGGGAATTTTTTTTTAGTAGTGGTAACGGTAGTAGTGGTAACGGTAACGCCGTTATTTTCAAAAGTAACGATTCCCAAGCTTGGCTTAGATATGTATGAAAAACAATAAACTTTATGTACAAGGACAGACAGCAGATGGGATGCGCAGCTTATAATCCAAAGGTTCACGGATCGATACCAACTAAACCAAAAAAAAAATAGACTAAGTACAAATAGACAATTTTTTTTTTTTTATTTGACGGTTTTAAGACAGAATTCAGAACGAATATATTCCGCATTTACATCCAAATACTTAAATACTTACGTACTTAACAAAAAATCTTAGACTGTATATAACCGCTATATATACCATATAAGTCGGGACATTAGACTCGATTTAGGTAGGCTAAAAAACTATTTTTAGACTATTTTAAGACCATAGACTGTAGTTCTGTAGTCTACGGTACAGGTATATAAACCGTCTTTAAACTAAAAACTGCTTATTGGGTATAGGTCCATGTGTAGAAAAAAAAGCGTGTGCATCTATCCTTATAAGTTATAAATAAAAGCAAGAATGTGAGACACTTCGGGTTCGGTTCGACTCGCCAGTTTTTAGTATAAATTGCTCAAAATTATCTTTTTTTTATAAGGGTTTGATTCTTTGGGTTCGGATCTAAAAATAAAAATATGATGCCATAAGCATAACTCCAAATATTTTTTCGGTTGTCCTGCGTACTCGACTATGTCTATAATTATATACCTTTTCGTATATAAATTCATTGTACAGTCTTTTCGAAAAAGTGATTATGTCATATCTGTCCGTCTGCGTACGAAAAAAAAAGCACAATAACAAATTTTATTTTCTTTAATTGATGTATAGTTATTTTTATTTAATGAAAGCTCTTTTAGAGTACATACAACACACATTTCGTGCAATTACATTCAAAAACATACATTATTATTTTTTTATTATTATTGTTTTCTTTTTAAACCATCTTCGGTCAATAATACAATTTTTGCACATGTTGATTTCTTCTTTTAAATATTAATTTAATATCCTCGTTTTTCCTTTCATTTTCATTATTTTGATGAGTAATACATTTTCAATAAAAGGTTATAATTTATGGTAATAATAATAATTAATATTCTGTCTGTTTTCCATAAACAATCTAAAATAATTTTAATCAATTAATTAATATATAATATTTATCTATTTACTTTTTCTAAACAATAAATAAAACGTATTATTTATTTATTTATTTATTTATTTATTTATTCTTTTATTTTATTTTATTTTATTTTAATTCATATTTCGTATCTTATTTGCTTGATTTTTCTTCTATCACTATATAATTTTTTTTTAACATGTCTTTTTCAATCATAATACAATAATAGTTTTTTTTTTCGTTATAAATTTTCATTTGTTTTATTTAAGTAATTTTTGGTTATTATCATCGATTGGATTTTTAAATGCTATTCTTTTATTAATATTGAATTTATAATTTTTATATAATATATTTAAAAACGTATTATATAAAATTTATAACAATTGTGTGCATATAGAGGGATGCTTGCAGAAACCATTTCATTATTTTTGAGTGTCATAAATTCATTATAAATTGTTATTATTGATGTACGTGGCCTAATTATTTGTCTTTTTTTAATTTAATAATTTTTTGTCATGTCACTTAATTACAACGACCGAATACATTCAAATGATTTGACCGATTGAAAAAAACAGTAATTAATTTGAATCGAAGTACAGATATTGAAGAAATTTTTTGAATTTAGAAAAGCAAATAGCTACAGTATTGCAACTGATTTATTAATTTATTTTAAAATTGCGCATTTTAAAAGTAACCCATAAACCATTTTAATAATTTTTAACTATAGAAATTGGTCCCAGAGGTGCACTCCATTTTTCTTGTCTATTTTTTTTTATGCATTTTCGGGAGAATTGCGATAGTAATTTTGTTTAGAGACTTAAACTCTACCATCATTCACTTTTTTCTTGCTTCTAATCACCTTCTAGTACTCGAGGCTGAAGCAAACTTTTTAACAGCAAGTATAGGGAATTATAAATTCAATAACATCTGATAGAGACGTCTAACAAAAACGGCTATCATCAATTTTCCCGAAAACACCGAATAAAAGAAATAATAGGGGTGTCCCCATCATTCTGGGACAAAGAGTATTTCTCAGAATCACAGGCCTACACTTTTTTCCTTTTTATGTTTATCATTATTTTATTTAACAAATAATAGGGATGTTTTTTTATATTACGAATAAAGTATGAATAACACGCTTTCCAGATTAATTTTCATACAAACTGGAATCACGATAAGTCGGTGGTTTTATTTAGATCGGTATAGATGTTATTTTAGAGCAATATAGAAATTCACAATAATGTTGAAAATGCACTAGCAATAAATATTAATTTTAATATTTTCCAATTTAATTTTCAAATTAAAATAATATTTTTTTAATTTAATTAAGTACCTTTACACCCGCGAATCAGTGCAAATTTATTTATCAATTTTAAGGTTAAAGTAAGACTACAAAGTATTTTTTTTTTCATCGGTAAATCTATCTATATAGATGTTAATGTTTAACAAAAAACACGCCTAATGTCATTAAATCAAAAATTTAAAAAAAAAAGTGTGGGCGTATTATTTTGAGACATACTGTAAGAGGTGATTGAAAATAATAATGTGATTAATTTCCATAACACGTTTTGGTTTTTAAGTCTTATTCAAAAATAAATAAATAGCAATTATTGTATTTAAGGGTTCTAGGAGATAAAATCTCATTCTTCTAAAACGTAATAGCAATAAAAAAATGATATTATGTTATTTTTTTCCTTCAATATTTAAATAATAAGAAAAAATATATTAAATATAATTTCTGCATGCATTTTAGTTTAAAAATGTAAAATACCTACAATAAATTTTAAATTTGTTCGCCTATTTTAATTCATTTACATGGCTATGGATACATTCCATATATATTATTTAACGATAAGTATAATAACGGTTTTATTTTTTCAATAATAAATCAATATGTACGTATTTAAATTGTAATTAAAAAGTTTAAACGGTTTTAGTTTGGCACTTAACAAAATGTTCAGTCTATTTTATTTTTTTTTAAGTTTCTTTTAAGGTGCATCATATTTGAGAATGAAAATAAAAAATTGAAATTATAACCGATAAAGATTAAAGATGTATAAATGATTACTGTATTTTTATATACTATTTGATTTTATTTAAAGATTAATGCATTCATAAAATTTAGTAATTTACAATTTGGTAAATCGGTTATCGTTTTAATAGCCCTTCTATGTCATGGTGGCAAATTGCATTTAAGAGAGAAAAAGAAAACTACAATAAAAAATCGCTTTCCATACAGACCATACAGAGTGAAATTAATATAAAATGAAGCTGAACAGAAAATGAATAATTGAATATTTCAAATTATGCATGACAATTTTTGAATTGTATATTATATAAAATTATAAATAGAATTAGAATAAATATTATGCAACTCTATATATTTTTTAAAGGAGGTAAATAAGTATGTAAGAATTAATGAAAATCGTTGTCATGTCGTTCACCACTTTTTAACGTGTTTATAATTTTTTCTTGAATTATTATTTTATATTTATTTATTTTTTATTTATTTTTTTCATTTTTTATTTAAAGAAATCTGAATAATAAGGTACATAAGTAATTAAAATTTAAAATGTGACTTTTTTTTAAATATTTAATTAGTTTTAGTGAAAGAGACAGGCGTTTAATATTTATAGTGTATGTGTCATATAAATAGGACGCTGGGTTAATTAATTTCCTCTTCAACACCTATATTAAATAATTATATATTTATAATATATATCGATTCAGTTTTTATTTGATTAAGATTAACCAACCATTGATTTGGTTCGCTTGAAAATAAAATAAAATACACAGAGTGAGACACAAAAATACTGTCGGTGTAATTAATTAATTTTATAATTTTTTCGCAAAGTTTTCTAAATATGATTATTGGAATTTTCAGAATTATTTTCTAAATTGCTTAAGGATTTCTAGCTTCTTTTGTTAGAATCCCAGACACGCATACAATATTTTCGTATGAGCATTGGTTTTAATTTCAATTTGATTATTAAACGGTTTGTTTTTTGTTTAACGTTCATTTTCTTTTTGTATAAACACTATCTGGGCTTGTATCATTCGTAACTCAATTATTAGAATCATTAGCCTTGAAAATCTAAGTAAAAACATTAAAAGATATGTAGAAATTTAATGATAAAAAAAAAATCTTTATTGGCACACTCTGTTCATTATTAATTAGTTAATGTCGTGTTTTAAAATTTTAGTTTATATTTATATTAATTTATAATTTATTTATTTATTTATTTATTTATGTATTTGTATTTCTATTGTATTGTATTTTATGGTATCGTAATGTATTGTATTATTTTGTAGGTATTATAAATTCTTCTAAAATTTTCTATCATTTTCATTATTTCTATTTTATTTAAGTTTTTTTTTTTATTATTTTTATATATCATATTCATTTATTTCATTATTACATTTCTTTTCTATATAATATACATATATAATAAATATACATATAAATATTATACATATATATTATATATATTTATTCGCAATGTTGGATTTAATATTTTTTTTTTTTTAATTTTAGCATTTTTTTTTCTTGCTTGAATAATAATAATAATTTATTTTTAAGTAATAATAATTTCGGGTAATAATTATAATTCATTTAATTGATGTGGTATTTGATATCATTAAAAATTACTTTTTTCATGTTTTTAAATAGTGTTTAAGAAATACAAGAATAGTTATAATTTAAATTCATATATTAATTATAATATTGGTTTTTTTTTTGTTTAATTTTTTTTTCATTATATCTATCATTTTTTTTTTTGTTTGGAAAAAGGGAAGAACGCGTGCATTATTGGAAATATATATATTTGAATTTTAAATTTGATTCCATATATTTTTTTTTCTATCTTGTTTAATTTAGTCGTTTTTAAAATTATGTATCTTTAATTTTAAATTTATTGACAAAATTAATTAGGAGAAAAACTATATTTATAATATAATTATGTAATAAATCGAAAGAATGAAAAATTTGAATATTTTTGAATTAATCTCAATGCAGATATTTTTGCATTTCATTCCATTTGTTTCATCATTACGGATGAGTAATTAATAATTTATGGACATAGATCACGTATAAATTATTTGTCGGGGCAGAGGATTTACATGAATGTAAATACATTTCTATTGATGACAGAAACCTTCAGCACCTGATTATTCATTGCACAAAATATTGAATTTCATTCAAACGATTTCAATGATTAGGTAATTAAAGATTTAAAATTAATCTGGAAAAAATTAAGTAAAATACTGAACAAAATAAAATAACAAATTTTAAAATATTTCTGTTTTCTAATAATCTGCTTTAGAAAGATAAATTAAATAATTGAGAAAGTGTCACAAATGAAAGATTATTTATATATTCCACAACAGAATATCCTTATTAGTATTTCGACAATTAATTCATCTGCGCAGAACATAGACAAATGTTCATTGATTAAATATGCTAACAATGATTTATAAGTACAAATTCAATTTAATAAATTAAAAAAAAATACATATTGTTTCAATTCCATTTTTAATCACAAAAATAAAATAAAAGAAAAATATTTTTTAAATTTAATAAAAAGTGAACAAAGAAAAAACCTTTAGTTTCATTATTATTTTTACCTACTTATTTCATATTTAATTAATTAATATTAATATTATATTATATTTTTTTTAATTATTATTAATCTGTTGCAAAACGATTACAATATTTACTATAATATCGTACTTACTCGCAAGTGTATAATGTATAATTTCTATAATCTTTTTTTTATTTCTGTTCTTTTAAATTTAATGAGTTATTATTTTGAGTGATTATATATATTATTATATATATATATATTTTTATTTTTGAACATAATGAAGTAATTTCGGGTAAACTTTTTTTTTTACTTTTTATTTTTATAAAATAATTATTAAATTTATATTATATAAATAACAATATGATTACTAAAATTATTGTTTAAAAATATAAATTTAATTTACAACAGGCGTATAATTAAATTTAAAAATATTATAATTTTATATAATATTATTGTGTTGAGGTATTGTTGATTTTGTATAATTAAAAGAAATTAAAAAAAAATAAAAGAAAAGAAAATCGCTTTTCCCTAATTTATATAATTCGTAGGTTAACATAAAAACTCAACTTTATATTATTCATTTTATTATTTCCAAAATATCAATCACGACAAAATCAACAATATTTAAAAAAAAAAATATCTAACATTATTGTAAATGTGGTGTCGTAGTAATCGTATGCAAATTAACAACAAATAATGTGTAATTTGTTAAAAATCAAAAAATTTCGATAACTTTAAAAAATAAGTAAAAAAAAATCCGAAAACTGATTTTTGCCACTTAAATGAAATACGCATTTATAGATTAAAAGTACGTCATCGTAATATTAGTGTGTATTATCGTTTAATACACTCATCATGCACCCATTCGCACACGCACACACACACACGAACACATAAAATGATCGATTAGTGTTGCTCGCTTTAGTTAATATAAAATAATTAAAATTAATTTTTTATATGTTTTGATTTAAATCAGTTTTTCTTTTTTCTTTTTATTTTTTTTTAATTTAATATATCATATATATTATTTATATATATATATATATTTATTTATTTTTACTTTGAGTCATCTTTGCGTGTTGTTGACTGTGCATCGCCTAAACTAATCATGTCTCGTGGTTTCCACACCGGGGACCCTACAATCAAAAAAAATAAAAGGCCAGATTAGATAAAATTTCAAAAAACATAAATTAATAATTGTATAATAAAAATGAAATATGTGTTTTGTTTTGTTTTTCTTGTAGTGTTTTTTTTTTTATTTAAACGATTTTTTTTTCGTAACGAATTAACTTTATTATTATTATTAAAATTATATTTAGTTATACTTTTTCATAATTATAATAGTTGTAATTTTTCTTTTGTAAAGAAATTTAGAATCTACTTTATCGAACAGGTACACCATTTTCTTTTCTTTTAAATTTTAAAGATGGTGTTAGCCATAGTATTTTCTTTTTCAATTTTCAAAAACGATTGTTATTGGAATTTATGATGCTTGCTACATATTTTCTGATCTAATAACATAACAACACGTATTAAGAAATTGTCTTTTTAGATTGTCTTTTTAGACGTTTAACCTGATTTAATTTCAAACAATTCCAGACATTTTGAATTATACGCATTGTTTATTCGTTATTAGTAAAATAAATAAGTAATTTCAAATGGCTAAGGTACATACGTATTCTATATTCACAAATAATTACAGGGCATAGGGTGTGTGTAAACCACCGGACATAAATAGTTAAATAAATATTTAGGAAAAAAAAAATTAAATAGAAAATTACATAGTGGCCCAAAAACGACTATCTAAATTCTAAATATGTTAATATAAAATGATTTGTTATATTACCTAAAACGTTTACCTTATATTTATTTATTTATTGATTATTGTTATTTACATAATATTAATTAAGCGGTACATTATTCTATATATATACTTTTATTGCTTGTAATTTATGATTATTTGGGCAACTATGTAATCTACTTAAGGTGTTATCTACAGCGATGTCAAGCATTTATTTTACTGTAATTTGATATTATAATTACATAATTTGGTGTATCTTACATTATAAAGTTAACAATATTTGTTGATGGCAATCCTTACTAAAGAAATTTAATAACATTTTTATCGTGCATTAAAATTAAAAAAAAAATCGGAGCGTTCTCTTAAAAAAAAACTTTTATGTCTTTTCAAAGCTTACTTATGTACAGCAAACAAAGATTTTCATCTGTCGAAGTTTGTGTCTAAAAGACAGAAAATTGGGAATTTGGAATATTGTATTCGTAGTTTTCACAATACGAATAACGAATACTAATAATTCTCTTAAGCACATTTCATCTATATATTCATGTTCATCAAGTTAACAAAACGATTTAACGGAGAACTTTATTTAAAAAAATATATATATATATATTTATATAATATATTGAAAATATGCCATATTGAATTTCTTATTAAAAATAAAAAAAAGATATATTATTTTACATTAAAGTAAATTATTATTATTATTCTAATTACTTCAAATATTATATATTTTATTCTTCTACCTATTATTGCATTATCTCGATTAAGTATAAGTGCTATTCTAATTATCGGTAATAAAGTTTATTTTATTGTTTATTTTATGATTTAATTTAAAATAAATTTCAAAATAATAAGTAAGTAAGTACTTATAATATCAAAACCAGAATAATTATAAAGTTAAGTAACTAAATAGTTAAATTTATTTAAAGTTTTTTTTTTTTTAATTAAAAATAACATTCAATAACATTAACTTATTATTTTATTTTGAATTATTGTAAATTTGATTTTTTAGGAAAATTATTATTAAGCATTTAATATTAAAAATAACAACTAATAATAATTGAAACGTGGTGTGTAATTATTAGCTTTTATGTTTAAAAAAAAAACATTCGAGGGATGTTTGAATACTCTAAATACTACTTTTCGAAAACCAATAACACTTATTAATTTATTAGTTTACATTAAAATAATAATAGATAAATAAAATTTCGCACATAACATTTTTAAAATTAATTAATTTCATTTATGGCTCTGTAGAAGCCTTAGGACGTTCTAATTAACTGGTATAATCATTAAGATTGTGTATAGGTTCGTAGTATGGTTCTTAACTCGGACTATGCAATTAGAAGAATATTCCGCTAATGAATTTTAACCGATATATAAACAATAATTTAAGGATGTTCTAAATAAGAAACATCAAAATAAATGTTTCAAATACTTTTATTTGGTATTGCATCGTACGAAAAAAAAATAATAGCAAAACCGGAAATCTCCATTTTCTCCTATATTATGGAAAATTATAAAAGCTGCCAGATGGTATCATTTTCGAAAAAAAAATATGATATTTTCGGTTTTCGAATTAGACACCTCAATTATACTATACACAGTAAAAAAAAAATTAACGCCATTAACTTGTAAAAATTAATTGTTTCACGCTAAAACCAGCAATCTCAATTTCATTTCACAACAAAACCGGCCATCTCCATTTTATTTTTATTTTTTACGGTAAGGCTATCAAAATTTTAAATAAAATTTTGACACTATCTGGTAAAAATGGAGAGATATTTTATGTTTTTTTTTTCTAGAGCATTTTTAATAAGGGTTTGACAGTTTTTTACGATTTGCCAAAAAAATTAAATTTCGGATATTGCCGTTTTTGGTATTAACCCCTCAATTGAAAAAAATGGCGTTTAAATTAAATTTAGTTCAAAAAACATTATTAATTGCAAAATAATAGGTAGTAGTAGGTTCAATTATATACTTAAATCTATTATGCTATTTTTTTTAAACGATATTTATAGTTATCTAAACTTTTAATAACTTAACAAAGAGTGAAAACCAACGCATGTATACTTACATTATATACGCGCGATTATTTAACAAAAACAATATTAATATAAAATAAAAATGGAATATTTAAAATTTAACTACAAATACACACATTATGTTGCTGTTGCTATATTTATTATATTCTATGTGTTTGTGCTTTTTTCTTTAGATATTGTTTATTTAAATTTACAATTGGTGCGTCATATATACGAACTATATTTTTTAATAGGTTTCTACTGTTCGCAGTGAATGAATAGTTATAGTGCTATTGTGCTGGGTTAGATTTTAATTAATCAATAGAATATATACTTGAAACATTGCTTTTGTTTAGGTTTTTTTTTCATTTTTTTTTTTTTTTTAATTAAGTTTTATTATGTTTTTATTGTGGAAATTGTATATTTTGTTATCGATATTATTTATTTATATTAATATTGTTATTATCATTATCATTATTATTTATTATTTATTATTATTATTTTATATATATTATTATTTTAATGGAAACGTCTTACATACGTTTATATTTATTTTGGGATAAATGTCATATTTATTATTTTATGTGCTATTTCTATTTTTGGATTTTGATTTTACTGCTACAAAGCCATTGTTGTGTACATATTTTGTGAGACTTATTTATTGTTTTTTTTTTTTTTTTTTTTTATTGATATATACGTATATATTATATATATATAAGTATTTTATATATAGGATCTGCATGAGTCTACTACATTTTACATTCATTTTTAATATTTATCATTTTTAGAACGTTTAATATGAATATTTATTTTATTTTATTTGTAATTATTCTCAAATATTAAATTCATCTAAAATTTATGTAATGCTAGAAAATAAACATACCTACATTTTAAATTAGTAGATATTATTATTTTTTTTATTTTGAAGACAATGAAATCATTGTAGAATATAATACAAATCAAAAATAATCATGAGTGAGTGGTAGTGTATTTTACAAAGGCTCAAATATAGCTATGATATAATTATTAAACAAATATTTGCCATAGCATTAAAATTTATGGGTTGAAATTGAAAATATCCTTTGATATTCTATTTTGCAGAGGTTTTAAAATTCTATGGAAAATTGTTTTTAGTATTATTTTAATTTGATAACATTTTCAATGTTATCACGATCAATATTATAAACAGGACATCATTAAATTATCCAATTAACAGTGTTTTGTAAAGTAGGCGAAATAATATGTATTATTTAAAAGTATTTTCCAATTATTCACATATATTTTTGTCGCTAATTTCTAATTAGAAACAGATATATTAACAATAAAACAGCTAGTGAATTATAGAAACATAAATCATCTCATAAAAAATTCACGAATCTAAATAAAATTACGTATATTTTAAATTATTTACAAATTTCCCGAGAATAAATATCAACAATGTTCCTAAATATATTATGGCTCCTAATAAGAATTTGATTGATTATGTGATGCAGTTATTAATTTTTGATTTCGGTAATATTTATTCACAATACTTACCTGCATATTTTGTTATGATGTAATTATTATTTTAAAATAATATATTAAGTTTACGTATTTTTGTTTAAATCTTTTATTAATGTTGTTTGTGTATTATATTTCGAGAAGTTTTAATAACATTATAGCTACCTAATATTTTATGATGTTTCGTTTATTATTATTATTATTATTATTTTTATACTATATAATATATATACAAGTATGTATACAGTAAAAGTTCTCTAACCTTTCAGTGCACCAAAATCTGTTGATTTAGGGCCATTTTTTCCATCAAGGTTTAATGTAAACTGAGTTTAACTTTAACTGACCCACATCAGGCGGTTAAAATTAAACTCAGTTAGAAAAAAAAATTGTATGAGAAAACCAATTTTAAACTCGATTGAAAAAATAACATAAAGTTAAACTTACATTTAAACTGAGTTTAATCTAAACTAAGTTTAAACTACGATTGAAAAAATTGCCCTTATAGAAATTACTTATTTGATGAACAGAATCTTTTATATGGTTCAATTAGTGTTGATTCACAGTTCACTGTATTTTGTATTTTTGATCGCGTGAAACAAAGTATTGTAATTATGTTCTCAAAATACACCATACAACAACCCGTAAATCAGTATTTAGATTATAAGACCTCTAAGTGAAGAAGATGTGAATTTAAAAATGTGTTTTTTTTTTCTTTATCAAATATACGTTTAAATATCTATTATATATTAATAAATAAATATGTACACGCATACACACATAAATATTTAGAGGACAGATATTCTAATTGGAAGTTTTTGCTTAATCGGTCCACCTAGAGGAATATTTTCTATGAAAAAATGTTTGAAAATTTAAGTAGCGCAACAAATGATTGTTCACTTGTCGATGATTTACTTGTTGCGACTTTTACAGTATATATATTCTTAATTTAATTAACATTATTTTGTATTTTAGTCGAAGCATTTTTATAGAAAGAGATTAGGGAGTAGGGATGCTTATTTTTATTATTTTCGTGAAAAATAATGAGTTCAAGTCTACATATTATATAGAATGCACAACCAAAACTATGTTATATATTGTATTGAAAATATGTACTTGCATCACACATTAATTCTCAATAATATCAGTCGAAATTAGAAATTTTCAACGTAAAAAAAATGTCCTTAAATTTTTAATATTCCGAAATTCTAGTAATCTTTTAAATAATTTACCAAGATAGTTTTGCAGTAATCCATTTTTGTTTTGCAACAACTTTTATTATACTGCTTATGAACATAAAAAGTTAGTTAATTTAAAACAAAACTTTTTTTGTAAATTAATTTAAAAATAACTAGATCAATTCAATCATTGTGTTTCTCTTTCTTTTTAACTATAACTACCCGTTTTCTGCATAACTGAGATTTTTTTTATATATATATACATATTTATTATTTTTCTTTTTTCTTTTATTCATGCACAGGCACACGCAATATTTTTGTAGTTGCACTGATTTAAAAATCGGTACCTACATAAAAATAAAATGAATATTTTATCTAGTTACAATAACATGAAATATAAATGATTGAAATTATTTTTATATTTAATGGAAATATTCCCTGCATCATTTTACATAAAAATATAGAGTGTATTATACATAATACATATTAAATATTGGCCTTAAACCATTTTTAGTTATTACTTAATATTTTTCTTTTTAATTTGAAATTTTCTAACACCGTAGTAAACAAACAACAATATAATTTATATATTTATACGCTTTTTTTTCATTTTTTTTACAAATAATTTGTTTTTCCTCAATATATGAATATCTTCATACTTCAATCATTGTACTTTTGAGTTTCTTGGAAGATTATTTATGTTTCAAATTTATAAATAAAACGTTAAACGCATTATAGTATTTACTTAAAATTTAAATTAAATAAGTAACATTTTGATTTTTGATTCTTAAACGATATCTATATATATACAAATACATACAGATAAATTGGTATCTAACTCAAACATGAATTTCATAATAATCATGACAATCAACGCAACCTCCTTGATCATATGATTCTGTTCGTTCAAAACTACTACTGGTTGACATTGGAACCATACCGCGTGGCAATTTCTTCCGCGTACGACTTTGTCGTACGCGGGCTTTTTGCTAAGATGGTTTACGTTGATATAAGCATTCCACGCAAGTTGGATTTTCAATAGATCTAGTCAAAGATTCATTTGAGCGCGATAAATCTATTCCATATTTAATAAGAGTATTTTCAGCTGATTGTGATCTAACTGGACCAATTCGGTATATGCGTTCAGGTGAAAGACCGTATCTATAAGAACTGGAACTTTCCTTGGATGACGAACGTTCTAAAGATTTACTTAGACGTTTTCCATTGTGTTCGGGTGATTGGTATTCACATGAATGATGGTGGTAATATGGCTCTGGAGATTTCGATTTTTCAAAACTACTGTGCGCACTTAAGCTTCTCTTTCTATCACGATCTGGTGACCGTGAATCAAAACTACTTCGAGGACTCTTTCCATATTTAGTTGCACCTAAATTTGGATCAGAATTTCGACTGTCAATTGACTTTCGATCAGGCGATCTTGTGTCGACACTACTGCGGGGAGATAATCTGTGTCTATCAGGTGATCTTGAATCTATGCTAGTTCCTGGACTTAATGACTTCCTTGATGAATTTTGTGGTTGTTCTGGAGATCGTGACTTTGAAATTGGGCTAGCACTTCTCTTCAGAATTCCCACATTTACAAAAGCAGACGTTGATAGTGGTGCCTCGGGCTTAGGACTTGAAGAAGAAGTTTTTAAAATGCCACCTTCAGAAGATCGCCGCGGACTTTTTGATCCGTGCCTATCGGGACTTCTGTCCTTTGAACTGTCGCGACTTAAACTAACACTCAAACGTTTACCGGCATCAACACTATTTCTGGGTGATTTAACTTTTATTATCTTAACTGGACTACTGCCCATTAATCTTAATCGATCAGGCGAACGTGATAACTGAATGCTGGACCGCGGCGATTTTAATATTTTTTTGGGATTTTGTTCATTTTTTGTTAGTTTCTCGCCTTTGAAAACTTTATCTACTTTCCTATCTATGACTACTAAACTATTTTCTTCTTCTGATGATTGTTTTGAGGTTTCAACAATTAGCTTAGATCTATTAAGGTCAGCCAATTCCAATACAGCCACAACCTTCTTATCATTACTTGTATCACTTTTCTCTTGACTACTTAATTCTAATAGTTCTGATTCCAAGTGCTTTTCTTTTAAATTAGCCATATACTTTACAATATCACATGTATTTGTTTTACCTATGCCATCAGTTTCTAATTCAGTTAGATGTTTATCCATAACGTTATCGGTGAACTTTTGTTCGTCGTCAACATTTTCAAAAGATTCTATAACATTGATATCTTTTATTGGTGATTGAGTCTTACCTAAATCTTTCATTAAAACGGGCTGGTAAGTTGCTGGAGGATGAGATGATTGTATTAATCGTGCTTGACTGCCTGTACTACCAACAGATAGTGTTGATGTTGTGCTAACAAAATATTAACAATTAATTATTTATTTTACGGCATTTAAATATTTTTTGACTTATTATATGATGTACTTCATCTACCTTAGTGTTAAATGATTTGGAGTTCTACCCAGTGATTTCTTGACTATACCATGTAGTGAATCATCTTCTCCTTCTGATTTGGTTCCCGGGTCCTTTTCATGTTCTCCATGCCTTTTTGGAGGCTCTGTATGTTAGAAAGAATTTAAATTAATTTAATGCTTTCTTGGCAAAGCTTATCTTATTTTATATGTCAACATACCCGCCGTATCTCCAACAGTTTTACTGCGAATTCTAAATCCAGAATGAGCTTGAGGTGGAATATCATCAGCTTCCTGACTCCCTTGCATATTATCGTAATCTATATTACCAGCCGAATGTCGTTGAGATGTTTTAGATTTTTTAGTTTTTCCTAGTGTTTGAGATCCCTGCATTATAGTTATCTAAAACAGGATAGTGTTTTATGATTAATTTATATTCTAGCAATTTTATTATATTGCATTACAATTTGTTGTTTTGGTCTTTCCAGAGTTTGTGAACTACCAGGTGGACCACGATGTAGTAGTGGTGGCAGTTCGGCAACTGAATTTAAACTTCCTAATCCCTTTAATGGAGGAATCGACATATTTCTTACACTTTCTCGTATTATCTGTCTAATAGTTTTTAGGAACGCATTCCGAAAATCAGCTGTACTATTGGATAGAACGTATACTTTTTCAGAACGACGCTGAAGTTGAGACCTCAAATGAATTAATTCCCACAAGAAATGAGAATCCATATCTTTAGCCGATGAAGCCCGTACTTGAACTTCCGTAACTGGTATTAAAACTTGATATCTTATAATTTCAACTTCATTTGGTGCATTTTTACTCGACACACCCTAAAAATATTATTTTTATTATTGATTAATTTAATTTGTATATTTTCTTTAAATTTTACCATCAATTTCTTTTTTTGTCTGAGTCTTTCTTTGCATAAAAACACAACCGCTGATTTAAACACAAAACACATAGCATGAAGTTCCAGTCCTTTTTTAATTTTACCCAAAAAGTCGGATATATTAAGCCACTCAACACCTCCATAATAGAGAAGATCACCTTAAATTTGAATAAATGTCATTTAAAAATTTGAACTGAAATGAATAAAATCACAGTTAACAAAAGAGCCTATGAATATTTTTCCTGAATTATTTTCTTTTTATGCATATAATAAGCATTAACCATATATATTATATATATTACAAATTTATTTACCTGGACTCAGGTCAATTGGTTGTTTGCATGCTTTCTGATGTTGTCGGAATAAATGATCAAAAATTGCACCATATTCCTCATGAATTCGTTGCATTTCATTTATATGTTCAGCTACTTTTTCCATTCCTTTCAAGGCCTCTGTAAATTGGAAAATAACTTTAATTAAACTTTTATTCATGCTTGGATGATGTTAATAATTATTATCGTTTATTATTTATAGAAAACACGAATAGTCTGTTTTTGCATGTAATTTATTAATGTGAACATCAGAAAAGAATTTCAATATAGAAAGTTTTGTCAACTATATAACCAGAAACAAATATGAGTTACTCTTTATCGTTAATTGCTATTGGCGGTTTATATATGAAATTTAAAAAAAAGAAATATATATACATATTGTCACATGAACCTACCAACTAAATGTAAATGTTCATCACAGCGCGGATCAGTCAAATTTCTTAGTTGCTGTAAAAGTAGAGGATATTTGAGAATCCGTTGAATTGGTTTTATTAGATACGATTCTAAAGTGCTGCTATGTTGTTGCTTAGGATTTCTGGCAATTAAAAATTCTTGTAATGCTTGATTACCTTCATCTGAAATATAAAAATTGAATGCGATTAGATAGTTTTAGTAAATTTTAAAAGTTATATGAGCTCGTTTAATTTATAATTTCATTTCATCAATTGACCTTTGAATATCAATTTCAATTCTTTATTCATTAATTTTTTTTGTTTTAACATGAGATTTTTGTGAGATACAATTATTGTAATTTTTCAGCAACTGACAATTATTTCTTACGAGTTTCTTTTATTATAGTGATAATTTGAAATTTTTTAAAGGAAAATGAATGATTTGACTTTTGAATAATTTATTTAATTATGCTTCTATTTAATTTTAATTATTGTTATTATGACAATTATTTAAACAAATATCTAGGGTACATTATTTATTGCATAGTTAAATCAATAATATTTCAAATATAACATTTGTTAACCAATTATGTGCAACATAAATATTTTCGTAAATAATTAATGGATTAATTGTAAGCGCATAATTTTCATCAAATGAAAATATTATTACTTGAACAATTAAATTTGATAAATTTTATTGAATCATATTGTTTACGACGTATTAGCTATTGTATTTAAATATGACTCTTAAATAATTTAAATGAATTGGTTAATTCAAAATTCTAATGATATTAAATATGTGAATTATTTTAGAATATATAAAACGTATTACAATCGATAAATGACCCATCAAATAATGAATGCAAAGGTACGTCTATATAGTTTAATGAGATATTATATCTATTACAATAAATTATATAATAATACAGTATATTATGGTTATAGTAGCCAAAAATAATCTCCATTGAATATATTCTAATGAATAATAAATCCTATTAAGTATTATTAAATACAGGTATTTGCTCACAATGTAGTAATTGACTGATTTATTTGCAACAATCAAACAAATTATTGCTTTCAATATGAACTTATATTAAATGCAATAAATTGAAAAGTACCCTATATATATATTTATATACTATACATAGATAAAAAAAAAAAAAAATATTCATCAATTATTGAGCTTGTACAGAAACAGAATGTTATGTATTTTTATATATATATAATAGGTATTGGTATATATGTAAATGTATATATTATATATTTTAGCAATTTTGAAATAATTTAAATGAATTTTTATGAAGTGTGAACAATACATACTTTAAAAATAGAAAATGTTATAAATAAAGCATTTTTCAACATAAATAAATGCATCAAGCGTACCACTACTAATGTTTGAACCTTTGAACATTAAAGCTTATTTATAGCATTGGCTATTTATAAATCAATGAGGTAGCTTATAATCGGTTCAAGATAATATCACATATAATATTGGCAAATAAAGCAAAACCTGTACTTACACGCACAAAATATCATTCTAATAAATAGAAATAAACAATATTCAACATTTCAGTATTAAATGATGAAATCAATTATCAATGGAAACACAAACATTGTTTAATGTTTGCATCAATTATTTAGCGAAATTGATTTACTGTTCTAAAATCTTGCTGTTACTACATAATGTAATTATATGTATATATGTAAACAAGATTTATACTAAATAATTTTGCAGAACAATTTAAAAAAAAAGAAAAAGAAAAATAATAATGTCATTTTATAATTCCGGTTTTATTCGGGAAGTAACTCATTATGACTAGAGCAATTCTTTTTTCTAATTATAAATCAACGACAATAAGTTAATTACTTCAGTTTGGTAAATAGGCTGCATAACATTAGCTAATACACACTCCACTTTATTCTAAATTGTACAAGTAAATTACGGATATTTCCTTTTGCAAACAAAACTGGATACACTAAATATTATCTGATTATACTGGTGATTATTTAAAAAAAAAAAAATATTGCTTAAATGTTAACCGGTAGTCAGTATAGTCTCTATATAAAAGATAGTTGAGACAATAGCGTACTCACCATTTCTCAAAACGGTCATTCAACCTCAAAAAAATTAAATTTATTAGATTCACCATTTTTATATATATTTTTTAATGTCTCGTTGCGTAATTATTTCAATAGTGTTTCATTAAATTTAA
>JAABKK020020588.1:0-44236 GCA_011634745.2 Catotricha subobsoleta | reverse complement strand
ATGATACTTGAATATAGATAGGCATAGGATAAATGGAATTTAACATGAATTGGTGAAGCGTTCAGTAAACTATGATAATGTGTTTGAAAATGAATATAAGAAAGTTTAACCGCATTTACCTATTCTGCTGATAGCATTTTCACATTTTTGTTAAAGGTTTTCATCGTTTCCATTTATTTATAAGCGAAAAGATGAGTTAAGGCTTAAGCTATTGTGATTGGGAGCAATGTGAGTGATTAAAATTTCCCCGACAACCCCCATAAACATTTTAATAAATGTTTTTTCTAATAAACCATTGTGCGATGAGAAAAAGCGGTGTGGCACAGCACGAATAAGGTAACAAAAAAAAGGAAAAGGAAAAGGAAAAAAAAATCATTTTATGGAAAATTGAAAAGTTTCGTGGAAAATTTAATTTTAAAGGTAAACAATCATAATATTAAATTATATTTGATTAAGAAAATTTATTTATCTTGCGCGGTTTTCTTTAATATTAATTTACAAATCCATTTACAACATTTTTTTCTATACTCAAGAAGAGAAAAAAAATACCATTTGTTATTTTTTAAATCTTGAGTTTAATGTTAAATTAAAAATGTGTTTTTTATGATAAATTAAAATGCCACAAAGTGTCGAGCTGTGTTTATATTCACCATTATTTCATCTATAATTTGTGTATAAGAAAAAAAAAATCGTACGTAGGTAAACTCCAACTGCGCATTTTACGATGCGAATCTTTAATTGAAATATAATCTGAAAATGTACCAAAACCAAATATTATTTCACATGTTTTTTTTTTTCTTTCCTTATTTTTTCTCAATAAAACTAAGAAAAATGTTATTCTGTTTTATAACTAACATATATCTCATACAAAAAAATAAAAAACAAAATATATCGAAATGAAATAATATTATGTCAAACTAAATATTGCTCTTAGAGATATATTTACTGGCGTGTCTGTTTATGATGATGACGATAGTGGTTGTTGGGGAGGGGGCATTAGAATTTGACCTGTGTCTTGATGGTGTGATACAATAAATTTAGGTGTGTGTGTTTACATACTTTCGAAATAATCAATGTTTGTATTTCCTCACAAATTGAAAATATTATGTAACAAAACAAAAGAATATTAAATCTATTTTCGTTTGTATGACCTTTAACATTAAAAGACGAGAGACGACACAGGAAAGAAATTATATTATATTCTAACCTAACTACATTTCTGTTTCTTATGTTATAAATCATAAATAAATTTCTTCTTAATTCAGAAAAACATTCTTAATGCATTTAATCTTATTTAATTACAATCCAAAGACTTTTATGATTATGTATTTGTTTTTTTTTTTTTATTATTTTCACTGAGAAACGTTTTTCATCAACGTGACTAACATGAAGACATCACATTAGTACATATATAGCAGCACGATTCTTGAAGTATTGCAAGACCACTACAAATTGTAATTTGAAATCAAATCAATTAAGTAATTTGAAATATAAATATGCTTAAGGAATGCTTTAGTTAAATTATCAATTTTTAATTTATATATTTAATGTAGTTGATACTCGTAGTATAAATTACATTGCAAAAAGAATTTTTGTAAAATGCTTGTGTTTGCTTTATAATTTGTTTTTTTTTTTATTATTTTCCAACATTGCTCTTGAAACTTTGAATAAATGTCCTGTTTAACAGAACGCAACGCACATAAAACTGTTGATGAAATCAATAAATAATTTAAATTGATTTTCGTTTTATTTGCAACAAATCGGAAATCTAACAAAACCAATTAAGTCACATATCAACATTTTACCTCCCAATAATAACATTTCAATACATAATCAAAATCACATTTTTTATACAAACAAAACAAAACAAAACAAATACTCTTTTTATACACATTTTTCTACTCTTGCAAAAACATAAATGAACAAAACTAAAATAATAAAATAAAATACACAATTTACTTAAATATAGAAAAAAAAAACTAAATGTATAATGCGTGTGCTGTGCGTATTTATGTTCTAAAAAAACTAAAATACAAATTGTTTACTTAAAAAAAAAAACTTTAGTCAAAATTTTTATCAATTTTTTTACAAAAATTTCAATTTTAATTTTATTTTAATAAAAATTTAGGAAAGAATTTTTAGTTTAAAATTATTTTAATTACAAAAAAAAAAAAAAAAATTAGAACAAGAAAAGAAAATGTATTCGCAAATATATTTCATTAATTATGAAAAAATGAAAAGTCTGAAACACAATCAATTTTTTTTCCTTTTCGAAATACACCCTCTTAAAATTTTAATTAAGTAGGGATTGCAAAAGAAAGCCCTGTGTGCTTACTTCACTTCTGCACATGAGCTAAAAACTGAAACTGATAAGAGTTATTTTGGTTGGTTAAGCAAAATAATTTAATGCTCTTTTTCACGTTAGCTTTCTATTTAAAATAAAAGTAATTTCATTTTCTAAATTAATTAAATGAATTAAGTAAAGATAAATTGGGTAGTTATTTGATTAAATATTGAATTTTTTAAATTTAAATAAATTAATTAATAAATTGATATATAACGCGTTTTTCGTATAATTATTAACAAAAAAATAACAAAAAAAAAATTTTTTTTTTTAACAAAAAACCAAATTCATTGGAATTTAATTAAATTTTTATTGATGTAAAATTTAATTATAATTGTGATGTTGAAATGACATATGTATTGTGTGTTTTAAGGCAACCAAGAACAAAAAAAAATTAACAAAATGTAAATTGCCTCCTAGTTTTTCAGAATATAAAATCAAAATGAAAAAAAACGCGAAAGAATAGCTAATTTCTTCCTTTTAGCGATATGATTTGTTTTTTTCTTATATGACGATATGCAATGGACTCAAGAAAGTAATGCTTTGAAGCGCCCCATAAAAATCAAATACAATTTTAATTATTTTTTTTTACAAAATTAGTGTTAATGAACTTAATTATTGTACAAAAAAAAAAATCACAATTGTTTTATTTAGAATATCCCTGCTAAAAAATTACATCACAAATTACACTAGAATACAGTATAAACACATGGTATAAAAATTGTAGTTAAAAATTGGTACCGAAAAACATCCCATTTCACTATAATTTACGCATTACAATTTGCTTATGCATATAGTGTTTAATATAATATTTTAGCAGGGACATTTATAGTCAAAATAAGGCATTATTGCTCGCAATTATACAGTTTCAGCTGTCCTATGCAACGTCATTCAGCTATTCGAATTATAAAGCACATCGCATGTTATTAAAAAAAAAACACACACATTTCGATAAATAAAAAAAAAAAATTATGAAAATATTATGACGAATGGCATGGTGAAGTTTTAATTAGAAATTCAATAATTTCAGTCAATGCAACGATAAAATTTGAAATGTTAAAATAAAAAAAAAAATGATTTCTGCAATGGCAATGATAACCGCTTAGCATGATCAGATTTTAGTAATTCTCTGCATTCTAACCAAAACTAGTAATTGAAATTTCACCACCAAAATTGGAACACAATTATTTATAACGATTGGTTTGTACGATTTGTTAATTATTTACTTTGGTTAGTTTCATTCTTGAATTAATTGAATTTAGATTTTCATTTATTTCTAATGGTAACGCATTTTTCAAATCAGTAGATTAAACAAAAAAAAAAAACAAAAAGATACGACACAAAACCAAAATTAAATACACACAGATTATTATGACCATATATTATTAGCACGAAATTCCATCCAACACAAAATTATGATTATTAAACTAAAATTTTAGCTATAAAATATATAATAGACTTAAACATTTTCAATACAACAAGAAAAGGCAATGTTTGCATGAACAAAAGAAGAATAAGAAGAATAAGAAGAAATAAAAAAAAAAACAGTAATATGAAACATTTAAAAGATAATATAATTATAAATATATATATTTTGTACATAAGTTATATATTTATATATTACTTTATACATATTAAGACATAAACAACATTAACAACATACATTCATTCATAATTCATAATTTCATTTCAATCATTCGTCATACACATCCATACCAATTAAACAAAGACATGCATAACATTACACAAATTGAAAACGTATATGTAAAATTAATATATTCGGGAATAATAACAATTATGACAATGATTATGATTTAATGAAAATTAAAATAAATAAATAAATAAAAACAAAAAATAAACAAAAACAAAAAAACAGAAGGATAAGGAGAAGGAAACAATTAAGTACTAAAAACAATACCAATTTTTATTAAAATAACTAAATATTGCACATTATATCTAAATAGTAAGAAAAAAAAAGGAAGAAGAAGATATAAATTAAGACACGCCAAAACTATTTCTTATGTTAGAACTATTTTCTTAAGACTTCTTATATTCGTTTGAACAATACCAGAAAATAAGAAACTTTATAAATATTATGCTTATTCTTATAATAACGTATGCTTAAAAGTATATAATAACAGAAATGATGAGCGAAGAAATCGTGTTAAAAATTGATTACTTTTTAAATGTTTATCAATATTGTAAAAAAAAAAAAAATAATAAAATAAAATCAATAATATTTGTAGGTTTATGTGGGGAAATGTGGTCCGGGCGATAGCAAACGTGTTCTATAAATATTTTTAAAAAAAATTAATAAAAAAAAATCTATTACCCGCATGTATACACCAAAAATATTTGACCAATAATTATTTAAATAATAGAATATGAATATTATTATTATTAAATTGTGTACAGGTTCAGCGATTTTTACTAAACATATTATAAAATAAAAACCATTTTATTAAAATTATGGAAATTGATATCGAAGTTAAAATTATGTTTGAAGTGAAAAAATGGGTTGTTTTCCATACGATGTTTGTTAAATTGTAAACGTTTTTTTTACTTAAAATTATGTATATATATATAGATAAAAATCAAAAAAAAAATAAAAAATAAAAATAAATTATGTGTCACAAGTTAAATAAAAAATCATGCACCCAATTAAATAGATATTAAACAAAAATATATAAATATATTCTTTCTGTTCAAAAGTATTAAAATTAAAATTAAATTAATGTATAATTCATATAGAAAATAACGATAGGATTTGTTGATGTTGATTTATTAAATGAATATTCAAAACAGTAGATGTGTTATATTAGCAATAGAAATATTTAATAATGGAATAATCAAAAACTAAACAATTAAATTAAAGTATATTTTAGTCATTTTTCTCAAGTTATAATAAAAACAAATTTGTTCATTAAAACGAAAAAAAAATATGTCTTCGTCTACATCATAATGGTTATTATATTGTCCATATAACGCACGTATTTCAAATAATGTACATTCAATACAGTTCGTGCGGTTCAACCTTTTTGTGTTATTACAATTTGAAAATGTGTGATCCCTCCTTTGGTACATCACCATTAACAATATCACGCATATACACATTCAAGCTGCGTACGTCGCACGTAGAAAGTAGGTATTCCTTTAACATATAAACAAATTCATCCCCTGAAACATTATTGTTGAAACATTTTGTTCGTATCTATTGTCCGCATGTAAACCATAATACTCTTCGCCCTTTTTCAACACAAAACAATATTATTCACACAACATTCATATAAATATGGTACATTTTGTATGTAATTGTACTCACGTGCCCTAATGTATCTAGAGAATAGCAGTAAGAACTATGTCTATCTATGAAAATGAAATATAGTTAAACATAATATTATTACTATTGTTATTATAATAAAATATACACTTATACAGCATCATTTTCAGCACCCATCAGTTTTATCCGTTGTAATTGTTACATATAAATGAAATAAAATCAATAATATATATAATATATATATAATGTAGGTTCTATCTCTATTTCGATATGTATGGATGTGTGCGTATGTGGTTGATGATGTTAGGGTACCTTCAAACAATTGAATTGCTCTGCCATATAATAAAGAATTGAAGCTGCAGAGAACCACATTTTCATTGTTGATAGAGAATTGAATTATTACAATTATTCAGTCCCACGACTCCTATCTCCGTATACATAACATGATGATGATGGATATGGTGTGGTGATGTGTCCATGTGTGTTGGATATTTTCTTCTTTAGTTCATTTTTTTTTGTTGTTTGTGGATTTAACCAAGCAACCATTATGCTGTTATTATCTATTCTAAATGCATATGAAAATGTGTGGCTCAATTATACAATGGATTTGCTATTTTATATGTTAATATACTTATATATATCTGATGTACAGCTAGCAAATATTTCATCTCAGTTTTCACCATCAACTTAGGGTGAATTTTCATTAAAGCGCTTCGCAAGAGATTATGGTAAGCGAGGCTTGAAAAATTTAAAGAATCGTTAACGTTAATATTAAATGCTACAGTCATTGTTTTGTAAATTTTCTAATAAACTTAATAAATAAATTAAGCTTATCTTGTCATAGATGCAACCATATGAATTATCACATTTAAAATTTACTTACGGTTTTGAAATGAATTAAATAAGAAATAAAATATCATTATAACATTATTTAAGACTATAATTCTTATGTAATAAATAACACCATATACGATACAGAATAATATAATTTATGTCATATCAACGTGTTTTGTATTGTACTTGTACTATATATTACCTAAATTATGTGTGTAATGTAAGTATTTTCTTTTTTTTTTGTGACATAATAATGTTTCGCTAGTTTAACTTCAATTTAGGTTTTTCGAATGTTTTTTTCACTAAACTGCGATCAACTTCTTGTTGCTGCTTATTTTAATATGCAATCGTAAATATTTGCAACTAGATTTTTAACAAAAAAGTGGTCCACAAAATATACTGAACTGTGTTGTTTTTCAACTTCTCTTTTATTTTTAGTGAAAGTCAGTTTGTGTGTATTGGCTCGGGTCATTTAGTTGATATAATAGGTACTTATAGGTATAGCTGTGCTAATTGGTCTATACGATTTATGTATTTTTTCTTACTTTAAATTTTTCATTCATAAGTATTTATTACTGCATTTTTATCCCATGATGTTTTTCTTGTTTACATATGCTCTTATATATATATTTATATATTATATAAATATATATAAGGTGATTTTAAATATGACACTTTGTGAAATGAAATGAACCAAATCAGCAATGAAAAAAAAAAAAACTTTTAAAATACTTTATTTCGTTGCAATTGTTTTTACATTCTTATTCTTATACTTTTTATATACAATATACAATACATATTAATAGTAGTTATCTGATTAACTCTGTAATCGGATCAATTTGATTTTTTAAAATGAACTATTGCTATGCTATTTACATTTTGTTATTTGAGATCAAGATGCTCTTAACTTGAAGTCTAGAATAAACCATTTTTTCTGATTATTTTCAAAATGCAGAAAAGTTAATTAAGGGGAAAAACATGAAAAAAACAATAAAAGTATTAATAAAGAAAAGAACATTAAAACACAATGTTATTAATTAATATAAATCGTCAATTAAAAAAAAAGATTAATCATTTTTAAGCTCATCACTTTATATACTTTCTAGTAATTAAGCAATGAATAGAGACCAAAACGTTTATTTATCTTTTGAGGGATTCTGCTCGTGTGTTAGTTTTGATTTGAAAAAAGAAAAATACATATGAATAAAAATGAATAAATAATTAAAAATAAGAAAAAAAAAATACAAATTCAAGAATTGTTCATAAACATTATGAACCCCAATTATAAAAAAAAAAATTCAAAGAAAAAACAAAACAACGCATTAAAGAAAATTCTGAGGCTGTAATTTTTTCGCATTTATTACTTTAAATTCAAATACTTATAACATACACACCAATTTTTGAAATAACTTATTGATTGAAATATCTTATTAATAAATAATTATCAAAATACATTTGAAATTAATTTTTTAACACACATAATAACGGAATCGTGATATTCATGAGTATTGTTTTTTTTTTTCGTTGGTTTTTGTTAAAATGAACTATGCGCAATTTTAATTATGCTAATTAATTAAGCAATCCCTCAAAATAGAAAGAAAATATATTCAATTAATAACATTGATTAGAAGACGATGATAATGAAAAAAATGAAAATAATAAAATATTTAATATTCATTGTATACTAAATTCAAAAAAAAATAAAATAAATAAAAAAGTTTATTAATTACATAATGACAAAAATATTTAAAATACAATGATGAAATAGTAATAATTTTAAATAAAAATATTCAAAAATTATTAAACGACATTGTCATTTATCAGCGTCATACACTAGTCATATCCTTATGATTGTTTAGGATATAGCTATTTTACTGTTTATATATATTAATACTTGTATTTTAGTGATAATATTACAACAATATTATTATATTTATTGTAAATATTATTAAAATTAATTATTATTATTATTATTATTATTATTAGATATTAATAAAACAACACAACAATTATCCAGTTTTCTCGTTTTTAAAATATAAATGAAAAAAGCAAAAGAAAAAAAAAAGAAATTAAAATAATAATTATTAAATTTATGTACAATAAGAATTATTTTTGATACATCATAAGAATAACAATAATAAGTTAGAGAATATTAAAATAAAAACCAAATTTGTTAATGTTTAGATGACAAAATTAAAAGTTAAAAGGGAGACCATTTTTTGCTATTTAAAAGACTTGATTGTTTTTATTGTACTAATAAATAAATTAAGTAAATGGTTAAAATGTTTCCGTTGTATTTTCTAGTAATTTAAAAAAAAATTTAAATAAAAAAAAAAACAAAACAAATAATAATAATAATAACGCATTAAAATCTATCTACAATACAATTATATTGTATAGGTATCGATTTTAATCCACAACATCCCCATTATTAACTAAAATTTTAAACAAAATGCCATTATGATGTGCATGTGACAGCTGTATTAAATCATTTGCTAAATGCAGTGCACAATATTAGAATATTAGCAAAACTTCAATTAAATTCCATTTTCATTATCATAAATACCATAAACCAGTAAATTGTTGCAAAGCCAAATTAAGATGATCCGAAAAATGGTAAAAGTTTTAAATTGAATATAAAACGATTTTTGTACGTAAAATACACAAGTCTAGCGTTTTTAAAGTAAATACACAATTAACATTTAATTACTATTAAAATACGATCAATAAAATAAACAAAAACAACAAGAAATTATCAGCTTTAAATTTAAAAAAAATAAAAATAAAAAAATAATAAATTAATACATTATAAAATTTAAAATAATAAATAATAATTTTAAACAAAAAAATGGCTTTTTATATTGTGCCAAATGATAGATTTAGTCATCATCATTAAATAAAAAAAAAAAGTAAAAAATCACAACTCAACAAATCGAAAAATAATAAATAAATAAATAAATAAACAAGCTCAAACTATTTCTATATTAAAGAATAAAAATAAATAGTAATAATAAAAATAAAACAACAAGTTCCATCGCCAGTGACACACTCTTATGCACATCTTATAATATTATTAAAAGAAAAAAAAAATTTAAAAGTTTAATAATTATTACTAAATAAAAGAAAACCGTTTCAATACTGCTTCCCATTAATAATTAACAAAATCATCAAACAAGAGAAAAATCCAAATAACCATAAATTTAAAATAAATAAAAATAATTATTTATAAAATGAGAACAATGAAAATGTTATGTGCATAAAAGTGCATAAAAAAACGATTGTGATTTTTAATTTTTAATCTACATTTTTAAGGTGGTTAAATTTAATTGAAAATTAATTCAAATAGAAAACAATTCTTATTAATAAAAAAAAATAAAAAAAACCGTAGTTTTAAAATGAACACAATAAGAGTTATATTAACAAAAAAAAAAAACAAAAAATGGGCAAACAAGAAGGGATGTGCAGCTAGTATTTAAGACATTTTTCTATTGATTATGTGTTTATAGCGATTAAGTAGTGAAACTGTGTTCGTTAAAAAAAAAAAATAAAAATAATAACATCCAATTCGTTATATAACATTGTTAATAAATACAAAAATTATTAAAATCTCAATGCGCATAATTTAAAATATAATTAAATTTGTGAATAATTCTTTTTATTGAATGAAGTTAAAAAATGCGAAACTATTTTCATTTTCACAATGAATGTTGTATATATTATTATTATTATATTAATTATTAATAATTCTGAATTAATAACATAATTAAAAATTAACAAAAAAAAAAAAATAAAAAAAAAAATGAAAAAAATAATAGTAATAAGTGATTGTCTTGAAAGGAACATAAAGGATATAATTGTCTAATGCATATATTCTTTTCAAATTAATAATAAATAAGAAAAATAGTTGAGAATTAATAATAATTTTAATTAATTTATTATTATTATTATTATTATTAATTAATATTATTATGGAACAATTGAGTGTTGTGTACTTTATAAAATATATAAATTAAAACTATTTATTAAAAATAATGTTGTTATTCATATTTATTACTTAACTTAAAAGAAAACAGAATAAAATCATTAAACAAAAAAAAAAAAGGGAAAAAAAATTAGAAGATTATTCAAATCTTTCGAATAATTTTATTTTTTTACGTACCGTAATGTCGTTTCGAATAATTATAAATAATTGTCACCTGTCTAAAAAAAACCATAAAAAAAAATAGAAAAAACAGATAAGAATTAAGCATTTTGTAGAAATGTTTAATACTTAATTTGTGTTTTTTTGTTTTTTTGTTTTAATAAATAATTATTGAATAGTTTTATTAATATTATTATTAAATAAAAAAAAAAATATATACATATAATATATATTTAAAATGATTGTTAGTTTAATGTTGAAATAAAATTTATAAAAATGATATAAAAATGCCTAGATTTTTGAACCAAGGTTGACAACAGGAAGAGTGAGATTCGAGTGTAAAACAAACAAATAAAATTAAAACAAATTGCATTTTTATTTCTAATGATTATATTTTATAAAATTTTATTTCAGACTAACATTAAAAAAAATAAAAAAATTAATCAAAATATTATTAACCTTATGCCGTTGAGGAAACTTTGTAAATTGTAAAAGCAAAGATTTCAATTGAATATTGAATAGTTGATACAAGTTTCATTGATCGTTTGTTCATTTATGATACATTCCAGAATAAAAAAATTGTTCATAAAAAAAAAACTCCCACACACACACACACACATTTTTGTTCAATTGACATAAAAAGAACAAATATATTGATTGTCTGAAGCATATTCATAAATAAAACTATCGCGATTGTTTTTAATTAATTCACATGGGACACATTCATTACATTTAAATAATGACTTTAATAGCAAAATATGAACTAATGTCGATTAAATTCATCGAAAAATTATTCGTAGTGGATTTAAAAGCTTTTAGGCGGCTATCCCACATTAGTTGGTATCGTCTAACTTATGTTCTAACCGTGATAATAGATATGAGTGTGAGTGAGACGCAACAGCGACCATATCACTCACCCTCATATCTATTATCACGGTTAGAACATAAGATAGACGATACGAACTAATGTGGGATAGCCGCCTTATAAACACCAAATGTCAGTTTTATTTATACGGATTTTTTTTCCACTGATAATTTACTTACTTAAATGAAACATATCCAAAATCAGAAACATAATATTTTATTCAAATGAAAATTAAAAAAAAAAGTCAATAAAAAATAATCAAAACATGTATTTACACAAGGAAGACATCCTGAGAACTTGTTAAAAGTGGTTCCAACTGCCACATGTAATATTGTGAGAATGACCAATATATAATTTAATATATATAAAATTAAAAACAAACAAAAAAAAAACCACTAAAATTATTTTTTATAAATTTCTTAATGTGGAACAACCATTTAATGTGTATTTATAGTAATAAAAATTATAATCTTAACTATAATTAAATGAGATGTGTGATTAGTTATTAATGTTTAACTACTTATCATTTAATTTTTTTTTATTTTGTAATAATTTTATGCAAATAATTACAGAAATACTAGTAATTAAGTTAAACCGTTTCTAAAAGTAGTTATTTAAACTTTAATTGTAGAATAAGATCTTTTTTAAAAAAATAAAAAAAAAAAACATAATAAGTCTTCGTTTTAATTATAATTATTAAGTACTTTGAAAGTCTATTCGCCGAAAGTAAAATTAAGTGAAAAGCCAATTTTAACACTATTCTCAATTAAATAATTCACATTAACACATTTCTGATAACTAAATACTAAATTACCAATAATTAATACTTAAAATGATTTAAAGAAATGTAAATAAGAAATTCAAATCAAAAGAATAATTAAATGAGTTAAAATATTAAATATAGATAATAGTTACATAATAATAATGGAAAGCAATGGTTTTTAAATAACTGAAATGATAAGTATTTATTCATGAACAAAAAAAAATTAAAACAATAATTGTGCACTTAAACATCTTCTCGTGCCATCATTTCGTTATCTTTGAAACCAAAAAAAAATATTTTTTATGAATAAGAACAAGGTCAGAAAATAGAGTAGGTACTACGTTTACACCAAGAAGAAAAACAATTAAATAAAAAAAAAAAAAACATGGTTCGTTTATTGCGTTTTTTAAAACAAACAAAAATATAATATGTAATTAACAAAAAGAAAACTGTCAATACAATCAAATTTATATATATTTAAATATTAATAATAAAACATAATTATATTGTGCTTGAATGTGCTCTTCTTTTTCTACAACTTATATTAAAAAAAAAAAAATTAAATTAAAAAAATTAATAAAAACTAGTTCTAATTTATATACGTTTTTAGATATTTACAAGTAAGTCATTACATTATTAAATTATATTGTAATTTATAATAAGAAAATAAATAAATGTAATGTCAGTAATATTATTATATTGTTGCATTGTTTTGGTATGAAAAGAATCCCATCAAATAAAATACAACAACAAAAATATTTAAATATTTTGGTCAGCAATACAAACCTATTCAACCTAAATGCCAATAATATTAAATAGTAGCATGACACATAGTTAAATACTTCGTAAATATAAATTTATAATTTTGCTGCAACTACCAAAAACGCATAAATCGTCAATTATCAAAAAATAATTGAAACATTAGATTTAAAAAAAAAAAAAAATTATGGTTCTAAACAATAAAAACAATGACAACAACAAACAACAAACAACAAACAACAAACAACAAACAACAAACAACAAACAAACAACAAACATCAAACAATAACAAAATACTGTAATTGTGTTAAATTTAAAGAAATAGAATTTAGAAATTAAGGATAATTGTTTGTTTGTGTTTATTCTTTTTTTTTTTTTGTAAACACAATAAATTATCATGATAAGTATTTATGTAAATTTTATCGCGATTATTATCGATCTAGTCATATCCATTATTAAAGAAAACGAAAAGGAAGAAAAACATTTTAATAGATATATTAACAATATTATTATGAACTATTAATAAATATTGGAAAGTGCACAAGTCATTCAATAGAGAGAAAATAAAAAGAGATTTATAATGATAATAATTGAAGAGAAATTATTCTTAAGAAAATAGTTAATTGTTTGGTAAATTGAAATAGAAATAAGAAAATAAAAATATATGAAATTAAGAATGAAAATAAATGAAGTAAGTTTAAGTCGTAAAGAAAAAAAAATGGTATATTTATACATTACGAAGACAGATAACAATCAGTAAATAATTAATTAATAAATATATATAAAATATGAAATGCTTATGCCAATTAAAATGAATAAATTATTAAAAAAATGATGTTTTTCGCTTCTATTTTTTTTACTTGAATAAAATTACTAAAAAATTAACAAAAAAAAAATATATATATATGAAAATATGTAGTATTAATGTGAAATAGTGTGTTAGTTGATATTTTACTAATAAATCATGATGTTGTAGTGTTTTTTCTACGTTATTAAAAAAAATAAATAAATATTAATTAATATTAAAAATAAGTAAATATAATTATCGTTCAAGACACCAGTCAATACTTAAGTACACCACACCAAACACACACAGTAAAATCTTTTCTATACAATTTTATAACATTTGAAATTATTACTTTTTGTATTAAATAATTTATGAGTAGTGACTTAAGCGGTGCATGATTGAGGAAGCAGAAGAGATTTTATTTGAAATTCAAATAACTCAAATTGATTGACGAAATTTGAGTAATTAAAACGAGTCATTTCTCAGCATCTTCTTTCCTTTTTTAGAAATTTTCTCGTAATCATTTCTATTAAATTGAAAAAAAAAAAAAATAGTATAATTTTTTTTTTCAAAAAATAGTGATAAACTTAATTTACCCCAAAATCTACAATTTTTAAATATATTTACGAAATTTTACAGATTTTTAATTTAATTTGAAAATAAATACTATTATTCTACTATTTTAGTAATTCTAGACTAGAATATAGATAGACATTCTAAATAATGATGAATAATAAATAAAAATAATAATTAAAAAAAAAAAAAAACTATGGGAATCAATTGTTTTTAACTATTAGACTGTGTACTTCCTTAAACGGACTAAATTTTTCTAATTATAAACTAAATCTAAAAAAAAAATAAAAAAATAAAATATAAAATAATATTTAAAAAATGATAAAAAGAAATATTTTTGACATTTAAGTAATGGTTAAATAAAATAACAAGTTATTAATAACAAATCAAAAGAAAAAAAAGAAGGAAGAAAGAAGAAGATATATAAAAATATTTTAAAAATAATTTTCCCCAAAAACAAAAAATAATTAATTTCTCACCTTGAATCTATAATTGGAGTTATCAAATAAAACAATTTCGTTATTGAATTATAATTTTATAGAGATTTTTTTTTCTACATTTCTTTTTTATTTAATGACTTGTAGAATTTAAGAGATTTTCAATTAATAACACTTAAATAATATGTAATAAAAACCAATTAATATAAAACAAGAATGAAAGTTGTTAAAATAAATAAATAAATATGATTAAATATTTTAAATAATGTTTTGTCATTATTTAATTGAATATTCTAAAAAAAAAAAACACTTATGAAAATGATATTTTAATAATAATTGAAATACTAAAACAAAATTAATATAAGAAAATTTCTATCACAATTTTGTTTTTTTTTTTTTTTTGTTCGTGATGACTATTTTTATTGTCGCACATAAAATTAATAATAAATAAACATATGAGATTGTTGTATTTGAACAGAATTTGCTTTATTTGCTTTATTTGCTGCTACTTTTGAATTTAAAATTTATTGTTTTAATAATACTTTTTTTACACAATATTTTCAAATAATACAAAATTATAACTAAACAGAAACATACACGTAACAACAACACTAATACCGTCACTTTTTGCCTTGATATATTTATACATATATTAAAGAAAAAGATGTAAATTATAGTTTTTTATTTAAATCAAGAGAATACAAAATAAATATTTATAACATTGATTAAATGCACATAAAAGGTATGAATGCTTAAATGAAAGTATTTTAAACATTTTTTTTTTGTATTGCTAACATTTCATCTCATTTCAAGTTTATAATATTTTTGATTTGCTGGATAAAATTTTACCGCACACAATGTTCATTCTGAGAATAATGAAATTAATTAATTTATTTATTCTTTGCGCACATAATTATTAATTCATATTACACGACCAATTTTATACTTAAAAAAAAAAAAAAAACAGAATCTTGTACTTTAAAGCAGATGAAAACCAACGACTCTCAACACCATCACAGCATTTATTTAGAATTCAACCAGAATTACTTGACATTTATGTTTTATACATTCTAAAAAGTATATATTTTAAAGTACATATTTGTAAAACTTTTCAGGGCAAAAAAATAAAATAAAATAAACGCATAATAAACTCTCAATTAATAAACATGCCTGCAACGAATATCATAACTTAAAAGTTTGATAATATTAAATTGTTTTAAACAGCGTTTGTTAATCAAAAAATAAAAAAAAAAACAGGAAAAACAATTTGATATGCGTCAGCAGCAGCTTGATGTACCCTCTGCCTGTTTTGTTCTCGTCCACCATCAATTTTATTTTTTATTACATTAGAATAATCGGTAGCACAATATAACATGCATTTAATAGGCACACGTTTATAATCTAAATAAAATAATATTTTGTTGTTGTTCGTTAAAAGGATTTTCACAAAAAAAAAAAAAAAATAATACGCAACAGCACCCACCATATTTAGGTTACAGAAATTATTATTGTTTACGATTATTTGGTGGGTGATTAAAATTGAGTATGGCTTATCAACATGGCAACTAGCCCACTTTAAAATATTTCCATTGTTATTTTTATGTATATCAGGAGGTGAATCATGAAGAGTGTCGAATTTTATAGAAAAAAAAACGTCGAGTTAATGTCGAGTCTCGACGCTGTTCATGATTCGCATCCAGATACCAAAAAACTCATTGATTAATTCTAAAATGAAATCTAAAAAGTTTGTGTATAAATTTAACCAATTTTTATTTTCCTTTCATGAATAAACTATGAAATGCATGTAGAGAATTTCTAAATGAATATTAAATTTACGCAAAAACTACTTCGTTATTATGCGTTTAACATTAATGTTGTAATAAAAATAGCACATATATAAAATAGCGTTCATTTTCATTTAAATTTTCCTTTTATTGGTTGGCATTTAATTTTATTGAAGTTGATACGTTTATTATTAAACAAATACACACTTACAACACAATAATAGAAAACAAACATCAGAAGAAACATAATAAAATAATTTTTACTACATTATTATTACTTCGAAATGCTTTTGATGATGTTATAATTCAAAAAATATATACACATATTTATATATTGATTGATATTTTTTAAATAAATGTTAGCATTTAAATTATTATTAAATATAAGTAATATTATTATTATTATTATATTATTATTAATATTATTATTATTATTAGGTATACTATTTAGCATTGCATATATATTTATTATGTATTATTATGATTATATTATTACCAATATATATCAATACAATGTATTATTAATAATGATGTGTATTAAATAAGGGCTTTTTCTCTTTGCAAATACAAAATATATAATATTTTATATACTTTAAATGGCGCGACATACTGATATTTTACTTCTTTTTTTTGTTTAAAAAAGAAAATAAATTATAATAAAAAAAATAACAAACATTGTAGTTGATTATAGAAAAATACGAAAATTTTCTTTTTTGAAATAATAATACCTAATGTCAGCAGGCGGGTCGGATCGGAAATCGTGCACCCTCTTTTTCAAATATTAATATAAAATAGATGTATTTTTGGTATATGAAAATATAATAATGATTCCTTCATTATATAAGACAGATTATATTATATATATAAATATATTTGTATAATAATTAACGGTACGACGACGACTATTTATTATGTACACTGACAATATAAATAATAATAGAGTGTCTGGGGTTCTATATAAAATATATATATATATATATGAAGTAAATATATTGCATATATTTTGGTAGGAATAGTATTACTGTTACAATATTATACAAAATACAATACATATAAAATACATACCATTACCATTACCATTACCAATTACTATTACAATACAATTATTATATATAATAAATACATTTACAATATCGATCATTCCCCCAACCCCAACTTCCTCTCGCGTGTGTTGTTGTAGATTTAAATGTAATTTTTTTTTTAGATAACTATTTATAAAAAAAAAAAAAATGAAAAACCGAAAAAAAAATTATTATAAAATATACGTGTGTTTGGCTGATGTGTATATGGCTTAAAATGTTACATAATACAAAAATAAATATATAATCCAATTTAAAATATAATACTTTCTTATTATTATATTAATTAATTATTGAACTATTAATTCTTCTTATTGTAGAATTTGAAAAAAGAATAAAAAACAAAAAAAACAAAAAAACAAAAAAACAAAAAAACAAAGAAACACATATTTTTATTATTGCACAAATGAGAAATACATTGAGGAATTGTTAACCACAAACTACTTAATTATTGTATTGTAACACTAATTCTTATTATGATCTTTATACAAATAATTAAATATTAAATAATATACTCAATACTCAATTCAAATATAAATTACATAAAATAATTACTATCTATATATATTTACAATTCATAAGTAAAAAAAAGAAGAAAAACAAAAGAAGAAACCGATTAAGAAAAAAAAAAAAAGATTAAGACATAAGTTGTTAAATATTGTTCGTTCGTTCTCGTTCAACTTTCTCTTAAGCCATATACACACTTTTATGCAGTTTAATTCTTTTTTTAAAGGATTATTTAAAAAAAAAAAAGAAGAAAATCCAAAAAAAAAATGTTGTTTCGATTGTGTATGTATATATATTAAGGTTTACTTGTAAAACATAACAACCAATATTGTCGTCAAGTATTTTTATTTTATTTTTATTTGTCTGTTTTACGTTTAATTTATTTTTCCTTTCATGGGTTTTATGTATTCTTATATAGGGTAGTATACAGAATCTCTCTTAACATTGAAAAGTAGTGGTCGATTTCATTTCGGTATAATGACATTTTTTTAAGCATAAAATACGATAGTTTTTAAAAAAACATACCAGGGGTATGATTTTCAAGATTGTTTTATGTCATCATTCCATATTTTATGTATTGAAAATTTCGCTCAAAATGGCAAAATATGGACTAAAATCAATATTTATTCTGTTTTATACTTCTATGCTAGAATAGAAAATATATATGATGCTCATAGATCACAAAATACGTTTGTGTTAAATTGTTAAATAATGAACAGTTGTTCCATATTTGAACATTTTGAGAACAATACAATATTGAACACAAATAATGTGGAATAAAAATATGCAGCCAATGTAGCACAGCTTCATTTTTGTAGTTACACTTACAAGTGTTAATTTAAAAAAAAAATGCATTGAACAATAAGAAAGCAAATAATAAAATATCAGAATTTCAAAGCTTTATTTCTTTCAAAAATAAAAAAAAATGATGGAACGAACTGGAGAATCATGCTGCAGGTCCCAAAAAATAAGAGATTGCCTTGTGAAAATGTCATTAAATCAAAAGTAAAATAAAATCTTCTCGCGTTCTATGTTAAGACAGACCCTGAAACTGGTGGTTCTCTATTTTTTTAAAAACACATAAATATGTATAGATAATTATACATATTAAATAGAAGTGATTGTCAATTACAATCATGCATTTAATGCATTTGAGACCATTAAAAAATTTGTTAGAAATATGAAAATCAGAAAGAAACCAAATCGCCAGAGGTTTATTAGTTTGTATAAGTCTGTTTGAAAATCATTTGAAAATTAATTATCAATATGATAGCTCATAATTGTGTTGTACATTAATATCATATTCTGCATTTTTGTTTATTTACTTATTTTTTTTTTTTTTATTTTTATTATTATATATTGAACTATTTTAATACAAATATGTGTGTTTTTTTTTCACGACCACAATCGTACCATTTCATCGTATTTCTTTTTGTTTAATTAATTAATTTAAAAAAATAACCTTATTCTTAAAAAAAAAAACATTGAAATAATAAAATAATATTTGTTAGATTTTAAGTTTTGTTTGTTTTCTAATTTAATTATTAAATTATGATATTTGTGAAATTTTTTTTTATATAGGTTTAAAATGATTTAATGTAAAATTTAATTAAAATAAAGCGACTTTATAAATATTAATTAAATATGTCGAAACTAGTCATATCCTTAAAATATTGGATATATCAATCAAGCACTATTTACTTATACGCCACTTAATTATAATGTTATCGTTTGTCCAGTTTCTTAACTTTTTTTAATTTAATATATTGTTTGAATATTTTCATTTTTAGTTTCAATAAAATTTCTTTAAATTATCCAAATGCATAATTTATACAAAGTTAAAATCAAAAGTTTTTGGTACATTAAAAAAAAAAATAATAATAATAATATTATATTAAGAATATTAATGTTTGTTACAAAATTCCCCGTTATCGTTCGAAATTTTTGACGCCAAACAAATATTTTATGATGTAAATATTTAAAAACATATAAATATTGATTTGAATTTTCTTTCCCATTTCTATAAATTTAATTTAATTGATTGCAATCAATAAAAACAAAAACAAAAAAAAAATACTTATGCAGTGCAATTCCAACTGAAAAAGTAAAATAACTTTTATCTGCAGTTAATTTATGTAATTCAGTTAGAAAATAATAATTTTTCTTATTTATTTTGTGTTGTATCTGTTTTATTTATTCATATTCCATCATAAGCTAACTACAATTTTGAATCGTACTCTCTATTTACTTTCCCACCCACAAGTATTATTATGTATACTGAATGGTTAACATTAGTTTCAATTTATCAAACCTTAAATTGGAAAGTGAAATGAGTGTCCGTTTAACTATATTTCATTTATGCAATAATAATTGTCAATCGTAAGTGATATTTAATCGAAACAATAACCAAACAAATTTAATTGATTCCTAATTATTAATAATATCTAAGTCACAAAATAAACAGAATGTGTTCACTCAAATATTTCATTTGTTACGAGATATTGAACTGAAATTGTTTCGTTAAATAACTATATTCATCGCGATATCGACTGGAAGAAATAAAAACAAAAAAAAATAAAACAAGTTTCAAATATCGCGCTAATTAAATATTTAACACCAAAATACTGACAAGGTTATCTTTTCAAATTTAAAACTCTTAATTTGTTTGACATCGAAATTTCGAATTCTGTTAATAAATTTAAAAACTAAATATCAGATTTAAGTATTACTTTTATCCATAAATAATTATTAAATTAATATTTATTAATTGTCAGAAAATCAAGATTTGTTTTCTTTAAAAAAAATCTAATATCAACCTTTAATGATGAAACATTTTTAACTTATATTATTTCATTAAGTAACAAAAAAAATAATTAATTTTGTTTAATATTATTTTTAATGTTTTTAATTTTTGTTCACTTATGGATTTAACAGAAAATGAAATTATAAAATGTAAAGTAAAAACGAATGTGATTGATTTTCAATATTTTTATTTTGTTTTTGTACAATTAAAAAAAAAAACGAAAATACATAAAAATGTAAAAAAAAAAAATTTAAAAATAAAAAGTTAAAAAATATAATATAAACTAACAACTAAAGCAGGAAGTTTAAGAGTTTGGAATTTACTCTCATAGTATTAGATCTCTATTTTCTTATATTATGCATTATTGAGAATAAATTACTATATTATGATAAGCAAAGATGTGTGTTTTATTTATCTTATGTTGGTTTTCTATTCCATTCTTTTATTCATAGCATTTTGATTATAAAAAAGGTCCTCAACATTTAAGTGTTATATCTTATAATGGATTAAAATATATATAAATATTATATTTATATATTCTTAAATCTGTTACCGGCAACAGATAAAAATGTGCAAAATATTTTTTTTAATTTTTAGTTTCTTACGAGTACGTACGATGCTTTTCAGCTAAATTTTGGAGAATAAAACAAATATTTAAGGCAAATTCTATTATATTTGATATAAATCGATTTAATGAAGAATAATTATTGTAACAACCTTTTCACTCAAACATATTTGCAGTTAGTCTTGGGGTAAAACTATGGTTACTAGGTCTCCTTACATTAGCCTCAGGTGAGAATAACATTGCTGAGAACATTTCGATACCATAAAAACACTAATAATTGTTAAATAAAAATCTTTTTGTATTCTTTTGGTTTGTCCATTGAAAAAAAATAAAAATAAATAATCCTTTATTGAATAATTCATTACAGAGAAAGAATATATTTTAATTCAATTATATTACGATGTGTTTGTTTTATTTTCTAAGTAATTTATGATTGTTTGGAACCCTTTTATAATTATTGTTTCCATTATCATTGAGAACAAATTGTTCGCAAGCTAACACAATATTGCAGAAACTTTCCGAAACTTTATTATTAAATTAACTATTAATTTCTAAATCAAACACATCACTTTATATCATTAAATACACTTTATTAAACAATAGCGTTAAACTTTGACCTATACGCCCATACACAGTAAGTTTATAATATATAGCAGTTGGTAAACTATATAAAGGTTTTAAGTACATAATTTTATTCATATATTAATTCCCTTATGAATTTAATACCATTTTAAAATTGATAATTAGTTTGTTTGTAGCCTACTCATAACATTTATAAGTAACTTTTTATAATACAAAGCATAATATTCGTGTCATGGTATAGATAAAGTTCAGCATCAGCTATAGGTAACCTAGGCACCTATATAATTTATATTACATAAAATAAGTACTTTCGTTTTGTCGTAAATGTGTATTGTGTATACTACACAAATACAAATAAATTAAGTACCTCTGCTTATAATATATATACCTACAGTATTGTTGGGTTGGTTGGTATGATTAAAATTGTATGAGTTTTAGTTTGAGTACCATAAACCAGTATTTTTATATAAATAATGTAAAATGATGTTGTTGTGTATCGTTATTTAATTTATTTTCTATTTTTTTTTTTTTTGTAAAATTTAATTTCATTTCAAATAATAAATTGTTGGAAAAAATAGACTTATACTTAAGCTTTTTTTGAAAAAAATAATAATATATATATATGGTTTGAAATAAATATTGCAAAGATGAAACTTAATGCTTATTTAAAGTAGAAAAAAATCGACAAAAATACTAAATTTAAAAATATACAATTTATTTGAGAATAATATATTTGTACATCTCTGCCAAGCATCGAGAATGAACAATAAATTTTGATGAATTGAAGGCATAGACGCAATATAATATTGTTATTATTATTATTATATTATTAATTTCCTGTAGTCGAGAAACACTTTCTTCTTCCTTTTATATATATATTTTACATTTGACGTTGTATATTATTGCTTCTTGCATGAATATTATATTACGATAGAAATAACACTTACTCTTCATCATAATACATATATATGTAATATGTATATCTATTGCTTGTATATAAAATCATTTATGTTAAGTTAAATAGAGAGGGAAAGAGATAGAAAGATGAGAATGAGTTAAAATATACACATTACACATAGTTGATCCCAAGTCTATTTATAATATAACAAGTCAAGGTTATAGCTGTTAAGATATTTTGACCCGTTCGCTGAAGAATGAAGGTACATTGTCTACATATTTTTACAATACATTAACATTTATTTACAGGCGTACATAATTCTTGATTTTTTTCTTTTTACTCTTCATATTATTATTATTATTATTAATGATATTATTATAGACGTGGATATAGGCATAGTTTTGTATATATGCGTTATTGTGATATATATTTTTAATGTGAAACAACTTTAAATAGTCTTACGCTAGATCTTAAGCTATATAATCAATTTGATGAAATAACAAAAATAAAAAAAAACAAAAAAAAACATGCTTTTTTTTTTTAAATAAACAAAGAAACGAGTTATTACCAAAGAATAACTATATATCTATCTAACAATCTAATATTACATTTAATTTAATTTCGTAATTTCTTAATTCTTTCAAACACAGATGTTTTACATTCATTTACTTAATAGTTTTAATTTAAAATGAAAAATTATATCAATAATGAATTAATGATGATGTTGGAGTTATCGATAAAAAAAAGATATATTCAATTTTCAAACACTGTTGATAATTGATCTAATGTTGTTTGCATTGTTGGCAGTACGAATATTTCATATATCTTATATTGCAGATATGCGTAATATAAATTTCTAAAAGTTTGGAAAAATAATTCTATTCATGTCTCATCCACAAAGATCGGTGTATACTAAATACAGGGCTATTTTTACTCATAGCGATTAAATAATTGAATAGGTTTGGATCAATTAAATTAATTTTATCATATTAATTGCTAATTATAAACCATATATAGTTATTTTGAATGCCTCTAGGAACATTTTGAAGTTCCCTTGAAAATCATTTTCTTCTCAAATACATATAGTTATAAGTTTTCTTCTTTTCTTTCTTTTTATTAATATCAATTGAAGTTGAAACGTAATCTTTTTTTCTTTTAGAATGTTGAGTTGATGCTATATTTCTGTTTTGAATTGATTTGAAGTCAAACAATTAACCCCTTTTCATAGGTTTTAATATAAAAGCTTAACTGATATCAAAATAGGGGTGCTTAATATGAGCATCATATTCAAGTTATAGCACGAGTCAAACATCGATGTAACTAATATTATATGTATTTCGATACGATATAAAATAGACATTTATTTTTCATGAAAAAAGAAAAAGAAAATAATAAGACACTTTTAGAGGGGCTGAAGAGACAATCTATAAATTTAGCAGTTGGATAATATAGCAAACATCACACAAAGAGAAATTCAATTCGTAATAATAATAAAGAATATATCTAGAGCAATCAATGTTACCTGTGTTTTGATAACATAATAAAATACTTTTTCAATATTTGAAAAATTGACATCTTTATATTATATTCTCTATTTTTTTATTTTATTTTATTTTTTTTTCTTACATATCACGATAATGAAAAGAAAGGAAAAAAATCTTGACTATAATGGAAGTTTTATGAATGGAAAATCCAGTCAGTAAAAGTAATATATATATATATCAGAAAAGTAGGTATAGAAGTTACTCAGATATAATATATTAAGTGTTCATTGTATGTACACGCATATATTGTAAGATGTCTGTAAATAAGTAGAGGATAATCCACGCGTAATAAGTTTTTTTTTTAAAAAAAAAAAAGAAAAAATTATAACAAACTTCTCGTTCCACCATCAGATATTTTCTTTATAGATAATAAAAATGTATAACATATTTCTTGAGAACAGATTGAAAATAGGTTTGTGGTGTCTTAAATAATTTTCATATTCAATTTCTATGAAAATATCAAAATTTTCTGGAGAATTTATTTAATGTGGTTTTAAGAAAATACTTACCAATATGAGGCTATTTACTTGTAATTATAAAGAAGAAAGGTAAGTCAATCAATTTATACTTATCTATACGTCGTGAACAGAAAGGGTTTTTTTTTTAATTAATATCTTATCTTCCTTTTGGTAATAAACACATTGTAATACCCCTCGACATTCGAAAATAATTATTATTTCATGATTAATGACGTAAATCTTTGCTTATTGCGCATTTTTTTTTAAACATAATTTAATTAAATAATTTCTTTACAATATTTTCAGAAAAAGGAAAAGTTATGTACAATAGAAGAATTCGCAGTTTATTATTTAAATTTTATAAAAAACCAAACAGAAGAGTAAGTACTGTTATTTCATTTTTATTAAATTGAAGAAAATATAAGGAAAATAAATAAATAAAATAAAAAATGGATAACTATAATTAGAATAAAATGCGCATTTGAACTAGGTAGCAAAATAAATGGTATTGTCAATAGCTTACATAATTTAAAAGAAATATAAATGTTTGTTTGCAGTTATTTTTGTTATTTTTATATAACAAATAATTGCTTTGCTTCACAAAACATTTGTAGAAAAATTATATGGTTTGTTATAGAAATGATCAACCATTGGTGGAATCCTTTTAAAATTCTAAAAGAAATAATTGAATAGTTTTTTTTTAAACTTTTGATAGAAGAGAAACGCAAGAGTTTGAATAATTTGATTAAATAATTTGAATTTTTTTCTTAAAATGCATGTATTAGGGCGATCCTAAAAAAATAAGTTATTTTGTATTACTTAATTGTTAAGTTTTCATCGCTAAAAAAGTCTGGTGTTATTTTTATCAAATCGCTTTGATATTTAGAATGTTCGTTTAAACCTTCAAGACTATTTTTTTTTAAATTTTTCGCATTTGTGTTCTTTTGTCTTTGAACAAATAATCTATTTAATATTGATCAAAGTCATTGCAAAGTATATAAAAGAAAAATAAATAAAGGCCACTCAAACGTTCTAAATGTTAATCGACTTGGCACAAATTTCATCAGCAATTAATTTTCCGCAATAAGAACTTAGAAACTGGCATTTAATCCAAATATGTTGTGATCAGGACCATCCTAATTATACATGTTCAATGTTAGATTCATTTATTTAGTTAATCTCTTTTAAATGGAATAACAAAAGTAATAGCTCTTCTAAATCAAAGCACAAGTGGTCGTTTTATGCTAAACACATATTAAATTGGATGCTCTTCAAGTTTTACAATAATTGTAGCAATATTCAAGAGCTACTCTATAAATTCACAACATCTTTGTTTCCTTGTATTTATTACACAAATGTAGTAAGTAGTTTGTTAAAAATAAAGTAGCAGAGTTCAAAATTCTTTTCTAACATGTATTTTCTTTTAATTTAAACAAATAAAAAAGAAAAAAATATAATTATCGTCTAAAACGCCGATGTCATAAAACACGTATAATTTATCTTGTTTTTAGTTACATTAAAATTTAAATTTTGGGTCAACGTTTTTTATCAAGTTTTTTTTCTTATAAAATAAACTTATGATTCATAAAAAAATTATATGCGACCTGGACTATATGTTGATTCATATATGTGAAATTTCGTACGGCACTTACAAGCTGTATTTTATAAAATGAAATTCTGTGTTTTTTCCGGATACTTAAGGCAAGCTATTAATTATAAATAAAAGTAAATAATATAATTAAGTTAGTAATTTTGCCATTAATATGTGTTATCGCGATTATATTCTATTTCAAACTAATATACCTAATTGACTTTTTACTTACAATGTTCAGTTAAGTTAAGACCTACTTTAAGGACTATTGAGCCAAATTAAGGTTGAATCTTTCCAGATGAATTCGCGCCTATATATTCCATAATGCGACAGACGAGACAAATCCGGAACTTCACAGAATTTTAGAAAAATATTTTAACTGATATATTTTCGCTTATTATATTTCAGAATAAAATTGTGATACATAATATGTTTTAATAAAAACTGTTACATATTCAAGATTCTAATTGATATAGAATTAGGGTGCTGATTCTTCACTTTTATCACATATGTGATACTTTAATAATTTGTATATTGGTATTCAAGATATTTGCCATTCGAGATTAATAAATGGTCCACGGTAAAAGTTATTAATTTATTAACGCTATATAGTTTATATGGGCTTAGATAGTTTTAAAAAAAAATCAACTACTTTATTGAAAATCGTCATTTAGCATAAACAATAAACATAGACCTTGTCCTTGACCAATCTATTTATTCTACCAGACATTAAGCGGTTCAAGTTTTTAGATAAGAAATAGTCGTGATTTTTCTTTATTTTTAAGTTGTTGTAATTCTTACTACCTAAAATGTTTCGCTAATAACTTTAAGAATTTTCAATAGTTAAAAAACTAAATACATCAAAGTTCGTAAAAACTCAAAAAAATTTAAAATCAATATCAAACGAGCTTTTATCTGTTAATAGCGGTTAAAGCCCTCTAATAATTTTTTAACCCTTTCGCACGGGAATTAATTTGGGTAATCGAAAAATAAATCGAAATATAAGGCAAACGAATTAAATTTAATCATGTATTTGCAAACTATCTTTTACATTAAATAGGGAAGACATAATTTAACACATTGTAGATATTCCAATTTTTGTGTGTTCATTAGGGTGGATCGATTTGTATGGAGCACTTCTAACCCCATCCTTGACATCGATTTTTGGAAAGAGGACACAAAATCATAAATTATAGTGAAAATAAAAAAAATTAAAAAAAATACGTACCCCCCCGTAAAAATCGATGAAGTTTGAAAAGTTCGATAAAACTAGAAAAATTGGTTATTTTGCTGCATAATTTCTTTACTATTCATCTTTTTCATTGTTTACAGGTTTTGCACAGCTTAAAACATGTTTTACTTCATCTTTGAAAAAAATGAAGTATATGGATTGCGATTTTTTTTTCACATTAATTTTGATAAAACCACGTGCTCTCAGGTTTTTTTTTTTTTGTATTTTGGGTATTCCAAAATTAAGTTGATTTATATAGAATTGGTTTCCGCTGAGCCGTAGTGGGGGAACTATGAAAAGAGTGAAATAGTGCTGGATGTTAAAATGGTAGAATCAGGGCATAATGAATGTAAGCGGTATACGTTCCTGGGCTGATTTCGAGAACTGTGAAAATTAATAGTGGATTCATAGCTAATTCGATGTACATAGGACTCACTTACCGCTCAGCTGATTGTTTTGCTTTTGATAATAAATTAGTAATTAGTATATACTGTCATATTTTAAGTAAAATCTGTTTTAGCCTTAATCCTCTCCTAAAATGGGTTTGCAATTTCCAAGAATAAGAAAAACATTATAACTTTATATATACCAAAATTTGTTATGAGGGCATTTAAGGGGGGTATGATGTATGTATGGAGGAAATGTTTGTCTTTAAATGAGAGTCAACATCTATAACAGCTTATCGCGTTTTAACGTTGCGTTTGAAAAAATAAATAAAAAATATTTGAAGTGAGATGAAACATCATCAAAGTTTTACACTATAACTTTTTTGGGGGCAGGGGGGTATAATGTTCGACAAAATTGTTGCTCTTCAAAAATACGAGTAAGCGCGGATTGGTAACGGAGAATTGAATTTTTCTATCCGACGCCGCGTTCAAAAGAAAAATGAAGGTGATCAATATGAGTTATTCTTAATCACAGTACAGAATGGATCAAATTGACCCACTGGCACAAGATTAGGGTTAAGTTAATCTAAAATAACAACCATAGACTACATATATATTATTCACAAAAACTTGACGCTTTTTTATTTCGTCTAACTATATTTTTTAATGAAATTTATTTAAATATACATTTTTCTATTCAAACAAAATTACCTACAAATTTAACTGTACGTAAGTTAGTTAGTAAGTAAAGCGTAATATTTATTAATAATAATAATAATAATAATAATAATAACAATAACAACAATAATAAGAAAAATTATTTTAATATTGTTAATATTATATAATAACAAAAATAAGTATATCGCCTCGCCATCATTAAAAACATGAAAGCGAAAGTTTACCGGGTGAATGGTGTAATATAATTGTAACAGACAGATTTATATATTATATATGTAATATTATGAATATAAATATATATAGTTATATATGTATATATTTATATATATACATATTATTTTTTTCTCTTTACAATAAAATAAAAATAAATCTTGCAATTGAAAATTTTAAAATATATAACATATAAATATTTGTAGTATTGTATAGAAGAGTATTTTGGTAATGGTTCACTCTTATGTTTGAATTACGATTTTTAGATAACATTTCAGTATTAATCTTATGATTATGATTGCGGTATGAAAATAATTTCGTATATATATAGTTACTTAGTCAGACAGTTTGATATTTAAATATTTTATTTTGTACGTAGATTGCGATTTGCATTCACAATTCACATAACATAAAATATACTTCGTAATATTTAAAAGGTGAAATATTTATTATTTTTATATGGATTAGTGATTTTATTAGTTTTCCGTTTCATTTAATGTTTTTTTTTTTTTTTTCATGTTAAATAGATATCTATAATTTATAATTTATATATTTTTGTTGTCTGTTATTATTATTAATTCTATATATTTTATGTTGGACACACGGGACTGTTCGCGTTTCGCTTTATATTTTATATTAAATATCTATGAAATTACTTACAAGTTTAAAACACGAATGTGGGTAATTGAAAGTGTAAAATTTTTGTTTGAATATTTTACATCATATTATAAAGTATAATTTTATTTTGGTATATAAAGTTTTATCATTATTGTTATTATTAGAATTAGTTGTTGTTTGGTTCATATCTAAAACGACTTTAATGTTTGCATAATTAAACTATTCATACGGATATTATTGTCGGATTATGTTATGATTTTTAATTGTAAATATATTTAAATACATTTTATAAATTCAAAATTACGATATTCATAATTTTTTTCTACTTCTAAAACTAATGGTCAAGGTTGGAACGTATATGATATACATTGTGAAATTATTTAGGAATTATTATTTTTTTTAATGCGATTATACGCATTTGTTTTGTTAACGATATGCTTTTTCACCGAGCCGGGAAAAAAAACTATGGTGGGTCAAAATTGACGAATATTTGCGCCTTCGTTATTTATTTGTTTTGAAAAGATAATATTTTCACAAAAATAAATTGCGCTGATATGCAAACCGTATTTTGCAAAAGTTGAAAAATATAGCATTTTTTTTTTAATTTTATTATTTTTTTGCTCCTTTCAATTTTAATTTTTGTGCCTCAAGGGAGGCACACGGCTCTGCTTTTTCATATCCAAACAAACAATATAGTCTTTTTGAGAATGTCTATGAAAATGATATAATAGGATTGCATTTCGAATTGAGACAAAATTACTTTCTATTTGCAATATGAATTAGTTATTATATATATATGTTTTTTTTTTTAAATAAAATTCAGATTATTTAATATATTTGAAGTATCCCATAAAATCTATTCAACCATTTAAATCCAATACTGAATTCTGTGGTTTTGTTTTTTTTTTTTTAAAACTGGATTGAATATTTTTCAAATCTGCTCTGTTCGCTAAAATTATTGAATTCTAATAATCAAGTACTTGGATGAAAATGCTTATAAAAATAAATAATTCAAGAAAATTATTGGTGTAATTCATGTGAAAGACTTTTTGTTTAATTAAATTCTAAAAAAAAAATTAGTAGATTTTTTTGTATAATAGTAATAATTGATCAAGTTCATGTCAGATATAGATTTGTAAATTGAAAATAAACAGTTAAAAATAAAATTCACAGTTCAAACAAAAAAAAAAATGGAAGAAGAAAATAGTTTCTCCATTTCCACTTGCTTTGATATGATATTTTCTTCGAAATTAATATGTACATAATTTAATTACTTTGCCATGAACCTTAACACTTATTATAAAATTGTATATTGAGTACATACTTGACCTAAATTGATTTTTCATAGCGAATACTTGTTTACAGGAAATTAAGATTATTGAAATAATCTAACAACGTTTTATTCATTATTGAAGTGAGAAGTGCACTGCTAAATAAGAGAAAATATCTTTATAAAATGTTTAATTAAATTAAATTATTTACTCTTGTGAGGACTTAGCATTTTTTAAAATTAAAATTGAACGAATCCCTTGAGGAAAAACGAAAACGAAAATATATTTTAAATCATTGACTTCATAACTCTGTGTAATTACTTCATCGTATAAAGTAGTATTAAGATGCTTACAAAAAAAAAAAAATGAAATAATTTATCATTTCTTACACAAATCAATGCATTTTATCTTTTCATAATTCTCAAAATTACATACAGTATCACTTTATTGTTTCAAAATTCAATTCATCAATGATAAAGCATCTTTCAAAAATGTTATTCGAAAAAAACAAAATTGATTTCATTCAAATAGATCATGGTCAGTTTAATCTGTTAGTAGGTTAACACGTGTGTCTACCAAAACCGGTTAAATAATAATTTAATCATACTGTGTTGTGATCCAAAATAATTGTATTCATAGATTGAAGAAGACACAGCATATTATTAAAATACATTATGTTACACATCAATAATAATCATATTATTAATCGAATCTCATATTATTATTTTTTTTTCTCTTTCGAATATAAATTATAAACATCGATATCAGTTAAAATATATTTAAAAGTCATTTTTATATACCCATTAAAACTGTATAGGTATATAAAAATTTTGTTTTTCACCATACACCAAACATCAATGACTACTTTACTAAAGAGCTTACTTATAATATAATGTGATTCAAGAAAAAAAATAAAAAATATACTTATATTAGGGTGACTGCGAAATATTTATTTTCTTTTTTTTTTCGCTGATTTAGATGATTTAGAAGGTGTTAATAGTTTTTAAATTTAACAATGAATCCAAAAATGTGGGGAAAAAAAATAGAATCAGTTGATGTGTAGACTGTAGGGAGTCCTGAAGGAGTGTAATATTTCCTATGGAAAAGCTATGAAAATTGTACTGGATTTCATCTCAACAGCTATAATAATGACTCCGAATATACATAACTTCAAATGCAGTCTTGCTTAAAAATTTGAAATTTCAGGAATGCACTTTATCTCTGGAAAAATTTCATAACTGAGACTTTAAACTTTAACGGCCATCGATTTTTTCCCGATAATTTCAGTTTTAGTCGATATCACAAGAATGGTAAGACTCACAGCAATATATGTATACCAATGATTTGGAAAAGATATAGGTGTGATGCGCTTAACGCTAATGGTTCCAACGCTTATAGATACAAATAATGAACGAAAATAGTAGCAAAAAATAATCTGTAAGAATAGAGAGGTTATTAAAGTTTAAAAGTAAATTGACACAGATTCCTAATCCTTAATGAAAAGTTTCGAGAAAGAAAGTACAATCCTGAATTTTCACGTTTTAAAGCAAAACACGAAGATAAGACGAAATTCTGTACCATTTCCATAGATTTTCTTTAAGAAACTTATTTGAGGAACATCAACTGTTTAAAAAAAAATCTCAGTTTTAGATTCAAAGTTACATTTAGCAACCTTTGATACCTTATGTCTGATAATATAAGAGAAAAAGAAAATTCTCCATATATTTCGCGGTCACCCTAATATAAATATAAAAAAAATACAATTTTGCATTCAAATGGAAATTATGTAATGATGAAAATAGAAAGTAATGTTAAGGTAAGGTTACTGCTGCTATTCGGTCATGTAGAACGCGCGATTAAATAATATTATAGCCGCGTTTATTTTTTTTTTATGTATATATAAATATATGAAATGTGGGACCTCGGCGATTATATCATTTTGATATAGTCTATGGTATTATTTAATCTGTCCAAGCCGTAATACAAATATGTGTATGTATATAAAAGAAATGGTAACAAAGTTTGATGACGGACAATGTATAAGACTCTGTGCTGACGCGATAAAAAAAAGACACGCAGAGCACAAAAAAAAAGTGATTTTAATGTGAAATCATTAAATGTAGGCCGTTTGGGATATGTTTTATATTTGGATTAGGCTTTTGTGTAATGCCAAATTTTATCTTGATGAACTCGTGTAATTAATTATTGAAATTTAAAAAAATGTAATAGAATATTAAAATATCATGTTCTTTTCAACTGAAGAGCGAGAGTAATAACAATCTGTAAAATGATTAAATAACATTTAATTGTATGGCGTTCTATATAATATTACTGGATCACATAGCCGTTGGATTGATAAATAAAATCTATTTTTATCGTAAATTACGTTTTACAATTTCATTTTCTGTTTATATACGACCTACTCAAAATGTACGTACACTGCTGATTATGATATTAAACGAAATTAATAGCGTAGGTGTAACTGAATGTACAAATCATTTCTATAAAACCAATATTTCTGTATTCGATGTTATAACGTCGGTTATGAAGGACATTTAAGACAAATAATTTTACAAAATAGATAAATAACTAAAAATTGCAAAATAATAAGGAAATATATGCAGCTAAATGTTCTCGTAGAAATATATTCCGTGCTACGAACATGTATTTAATACATTTTGTAATTAATTTCATTAGAACACAATTATTCAGCATAAGCATATTTTACGTATAATCAATATTCATTTTTATTATTATGATAAAACTAGTTTACTTTATATATTTTCTATAAACTAAAGGTACACAAAAAGCAGTTCATCAACATGCAATACACCGAAAAAAATAACCAGCTATTCTTCTGAAACCATAACGAAAACAATACATTCAACAGAAAAGATATCAAACAAAAATATTTCACGTGATTTATTTCCAAATAATAATAAGAGTCATGACTCAACAAAAACGGATAAAATTCAACAAGACAAAGACCTTACGATGGGACTTGAAAGAACAAAAAATATTGTTGAAGATTTTGGTGATTTAATGGTACAGCGACTGAGCAGTCATTATATTACTAGTACACCAAATTCTACCCCAATAAAATTAAATTCATCAAATACATCAGTACAAAATAAATATTCTACTAATACACCGCCATTGAAGAATTCTATCCAATATTCAATTAATAATACAACAAGTAAAAGCGAAAATAGCAGTCGGCAATTACTTACTAATCGATCAAATAAATCACCAAACGATTCTCGATCATTTGAAAATAATATTTCTGCAGACAGTCCGATAAATAATAGACAACATTATGATAAATCAAAAGAACGAAGAAGTTTGAATTCACCAATGTGTTTAGGGGATTTTATAACAACATCGAAATCAAAGCAAAAAGGTCGTCGTTCATTTAACATTAGAGAACCATCGCCACAAAGTCCTAGCCAAAAGTCAAATTGTAATCGTTCATCTGACAAAGACTTTCCAAATTTTACACCACGCGGAAAAATATCAAAAGTAACAACCCAGTTGCCAGACGAAAATATCAATGTAAAGCAATTAAAACCTATGAAAAGAGTTGTTCCAACATTAATTAGTAAAAATCGTAATGATTTTAGTTGTCCTGCATTTCGTTCAGATAACAATTTATTAGAATTAAATCATGAAGAGACTGATACAACACGAGATATGCTTAAAACACAAAAAGATGTTATTAAAAGAGTATTTCTTGATGAAAGACAACCCGACAATAATATACGTACATTTTTGCAAGAGAAACTTGTAACAAAAGTGATATCATCAAACCATTTGCCATCCATTGACCTTACAAAAATAACAAACAAACTAACATTAGATAGATTTATTGAAATTTATTCAATCATTATTGATTTCAATCTAATAACAAATGTGTTAACAGAAATTTCATATTTGGTCAATTTAATTAATGTTGATATTGAACATTATTTCGAACATAATCAACATAACATATTTAATAATGATGATGTAAATTTAATATCAACCGATAATATGATAGATGATACAACAAGGAGTGCTGAACATATTTTTGAAAATATTAATAATTGTGTATATTTTGGTCTTGGTGTGTTAAATAAACAAAAATATATTCTTGGTTTATTGGACACGACCACCATTAAGGTGTTATTGGAAAATGATCGATTAACGAAATTCGGTGGAAATATAAAAGACTTGTTATTTAGAGTATATTCACATAAAATGCAATTAGAATCAATAATATCACAAAATCATGAATCGTCGTTTAGAGTGGGCAATAGTTTAAAAGTATTTTATCAAGAAGAGCAGGACACAAAAGTAAATTTTCCATCCGATCGAGAATTTGCAACGTTCAAAAAGCAACGAGATACATTTTATAATATTTTGAGGTAGTATGAGCCAAAAAGAATAAAAAAAGGTTTAAATTAAAATTCATACTAAATATTTATTCTTTATTAACATTTCTTTTTAAACAGTACGTGGGAAACAAAGCACCTGAATCCAACATGGAACTTTGAACATGATCTTGGACCAAAAGTACGATCTCTATTAGGATTAATGGATCATCCAATAAATATGGCACATTTAGCAAAATTATTTACGTCACAATTAATTTTGTCCAGCAATTTAAATGTAATTCTGATTTTTTTATTGCAGAAAATACTACAAGAAATTGGCATAATTTTCAATATTTTAAAATTTTAATAAATATATTTTTCAACAGGATGCAGCACAAGAATTTCAACTTGATTTACCTAATATTGATCCGAGTAAATTAAATAAATTACGACAACGTTTAGTGGCACCAAGTCATTTTAGTACACATTTTTTATTTCCTGGAAATCAAATATTTTTTAAGGACTTTATCATTGCTGCAGATAATCATATAATTTTTATTGAACAATTAAAAATCACAATAACAAATGAACTTATTGAAATGAATGATTCAACATACGAAACGTTAAATTTATCAAGTGTAGGGGACACTGACTGTTTAAATTATCGTGAATACGTTGTAAAACCAGAAACACTGTCAACATTAAGTGTTTTAGCGAAATTTTTGGGATTAATTGTAGCACGACCGTTTTTCTATGAATTTGGAAATCCTGTTGTTGACAACAGACAAATTGAACTGAGAAATACCGTAAGTGATGAATTTCATAAGTTTAATTTATAGCTAATTTTTTACTAATGTTATTTGTTTTCCTTTTTTTTTATTAGATGTGCCCGGTAATTGATATCAAAGAAATATTGAAAAAATCATTATTCAATTTGAAATTGGTAGTCACAGTACCATGGGTCGTTCAATTTATATCAATGCTTGATTCGATTACATTACGCTTGAATTACTACCGTGAAGTATTTCAAATTCTTTATGAGCTGTATATCATGTCAACAGACATTTCAAATCAGCCAAAATTAGCAATGCGTCCAACGTCAATATTTATTTTAAGATCGTGTTTGGGATGGTTATTCGATCATCCGAGTGTACCTGATGAATATTATATGTACCGCCAAAATAGAAAACCATTGACTTTCAAAGATAACAATGATTTATCAATCGTAAAAATATTAGTTCCAAAAATAATTGAACCATATTTTAATGGAGAACATCAAGTAATTTTAAATACTGATTATCACAGAGAAAATGAAGAAATCCTAAAATGTACATTAGAAAAATGTTCCATGGAGGAAAATAAGGGGAATAATAATTTGGCCAGTTCCAGTAAAAATGTAAAGAATGTAAATTCAACGGATATGATGTTAACTAAATTTGATCCGTTACTCGAAAATATATTAAATTCTGCCTGTCCATTTTTAGCTGATTTTCGTGTATCAATAATGCCTCGAAAAAATTTAAAAACTGTTTCACGTACTGGCCGATATCGTCATGTTACCACAAAGATCTATGAACCAAACACATCGAAAAATACAGTTTGCAAAGTAGAAGATGATGCTCAGACACAATTATCTGATGCTTTTTTACATTCACAAAGTTTGTCTGTACGTCGTACTGTAGAATTTGTGCTTGAGCGAACTTATTCGGCTGTTATTAAAGATTTTCAAGTTGAAATATTCATTCCAATTAAAAAATCTATTGTCGAGGAAGTAGATAAAATTCAATCAGATAATAAGGAATTTATCGAAAATGCATTATATCAAATTTACACAAATGGTGAGAAATTACTGACTAGCAAATATGATGAATTTGTACCAAAAATGATTAATGCAAGAGTTCAGGTGAATACAAATCATACGCTCAAATATTGTGTTTAATTAATATTTTAATTTTTTTTTTATTATTATTTTTGAAAAGAAATCATTTGATGCTCTGCTTCCAAACGAAACTAATGCTGCTGTTAAACAAACATGTGTAAATTTAGTAGTTCAAAAATGTCGATCGAAAACTGTAGACTGGCGATTATCAAATTTAACAGGAATTGGTAATTTATTAAAATTTTATTCAATATTCAATGTTTAAAAAAAATAAATAATTAATTTCTATTTTGTCGAAAAAAAAAAACAGAAATATTTACAAAAGATATACAGATTGATATTGAAAAAGTGCGAAAAAATTCATCAACAAATCAACAAAATATTGAGAATAAATTTGATATCGATTTAACAGCTACACCTCCATGGCAAACCTTTGAAGAACTGCAATATAAATTGCATTTAGCATCTGTTTCTCCTCAAAACATTAAATACAATGATATTCTCCAGACTATCGATAACCTACTGAATTGTATCACTAAACATGGACTACCCGATTCAATGTATAAGACAAGTGGTTCAATGCTCTTACATTTATTATTATTGATTGGTATGAAAACAATAAAGCAAAAAAAAATATTTTCTTTAATTATAGAACGAAATAAACGATTTGCTTTTTTTTATTTCTTTATTTCATTTTTATGTTATTTGGATTAATTTATGAATATATTAAAATTTCAGTGACAAATAGATATGACATTGTGACAGTAAATTTGATAAGAAAATTTATTTCGTTTTGGAAATTTGATAAATTATCTCCTTACGTTGTGACACCATCGGATGGCGACATCGATATTTCTACTAATCATGAACAAGATAATAATTTAGTACGCCGTAGATCAAATGGAATTGCATTTATATTTGCTGATTTATTATCTCCAATTTGTGTGTATAATCAACAAACAAAACCAATGAAAAGTTTTGAAATATTGGGAACTGTTTTAGTTGAATTGATTAAAAGCAATTTGGTGACAATCAGTTATTTAAATGGAAAATGTGTTAAATTGTTACGTCAAGAATGGGAACAGGTTAGTATCTCTTTTTTTTTCTTTTAAATCGCAATCAGTTTTTTTTTAAAAAGAACAATATTAAATTTATTAATTAAAAATCAAATCAATTTATTTATTATGCGTTTTCTTTTTCTATTGTTTTACTAGGATGTTTTACTTAAATTATCGTGCACAATGCAGTATATTTTAGACAATTGCAAAACTGTGGCCACAGATGAAAAAGATCTGTTTTTCCTTCAAATGTTGGCTGATGTAACCAAGGATATGGAATGTTTTTAACGACAAATATTTGAAAAAAGAAAAACCAACTTTTAATTATTTATAACATTTTTTTTTTCTTATAAATTTTTATATTAAGTTGTTCAATTTATTTTATTTTATTGTATTTTATTTTTTTTTTAACTTTTTACTTTATTTGAAAATAGTCAAATATAATAAATTTTTGTTGTGATTAATTCATTTTTGTTTTATCGTATTTTAGCACAGAGCATTTATCTCATTCGCATCCGAAATAAACTGTTCAATAATATATATAAACAAAAAAAGGCAATAATAACAATAATATAGATTAATATTTATTTTATTATCTTTTTATCACCACAAACAAACTCTAAAAATAGTCTCGAAAATGATTAAATCGAATAACAAGAGAAAAAATAATATGTATAATTCACAAAGAGGACTTAAACGAGCTCCTCATTACTTTCACTAAAATACTCAAAGCCAAAAGAAAAATGATATTTTCATGATTTTATTTTGTTTAAGTTTAAAGCCAGTACTTTTACGCAATTCAGTTTAATGATTTTACTATAGATTAATTTATTTTGTTATTTGTTGGATCGAAATATTTATAAAAAACTAGAAAAACATTTATTTTCTTGGGTTTATCGAATTTCTTTATTTGTATTTTATTATGACGTTTCGATCTCAATCTTTAGGTACCTGAAGATATCGTTGAATTGACATCAAAACGTCGTAATGAAATATAAGTAAAAGAAATTGTATAAACCGATGAAAATAAATGTTTTTTTTTTTATAAAAAATAATCATTCACTAGACTTTATTCTTCACGAATTTCCTTCCTCTTGTTTTTTTTCGCGACCAAGATTTTCTTCATCGTAAAATTGATATAATAAAAATAAAATGGCTTGCATTTAAATTAGGTCTCTTAAATTTATACATTTAATAAATATATCTTATCATAGCATTGAATAATTTTATTCGGTGATGTTCTATATTCTATATGATTATTATAATAATTCTTTTGACGATACAACCTACTACAAGTATCACAATATTATATTCTTTTCTGTTTATATTTATATTTCGTAAAGTGTGATAATAAAAGCTTTCAGGCTATCTATACATAAATAAATATACTTCGGTTAGATTTGTTTATTTAATATTTTGTTATCGACAGTAATCAGTTGGAAACAGTGTTGAAAAGACCACATTTAATGTCTATTATGTGATAAAGTTTAATAATCTGTTTAATTTAAATTTATTTTCGTTTAATAATTTGGATTTTTTTTTTATTTAAATCGGATTAAATTATGATTTACGTTTATTTAATAGCAATAATTTGTCCTGTATTATTTGTAAATGGATATATTGTCGAACCAGGACCTATTGTGATAGCAACAAAAGGTATATAAAATTTTGAAAGTTTTATATGACCTTATAATGTCACATTTATTTTGAACATTATTGATTTCATTTTATCTTCGTTTTAATTAAATAGGTGAAATCTGGCCACATCCTAAAGAGCAAATTAATGAAGATAATTTTTCAATTGTTCGTCCAAGCTTACTGAGATTTGAGGTCAGTAAATAAAATATTTCCGAAATGTTTTACAGAAACAGTAATATTATTTTACTAAACAAAATTTATAAAAATGTATTTATGTGTTTACTATTTTACTTAAACGCGGTTCTTTATATTAATTATTAAATTATTAATACTTATACATAATATATAATGAAATTTATGTTTCTTTATAGTAAAACACCAAACATTCAATCTCAAAGCCTGTTTCAATTAAAATTTAATTGAATTAATAATTTCACCAGAAGAGATTATTTTGCTTTCATTTTATATGTAAACAAATGTTCATTTTAATCGAATTTTGATCAATTTAACTTAGTTTAATCTCACCAAAACCATTTTGATAAGCGGAAAAGTTGTTTTTTTTTGGGTATAACGTAAACAATAGAGTGATAATTTTACGAACTTTGAGCGATTGGCGGCTGTATTTAAATATATTTATTTCAAAAATCCTATATCAATTTTCATTAGTTCTTCGAAAATATATGTTAATAATAGTATAGAGTTTTCAAAAAATTTAATTTTAATACTGTCGCCAACTGCTTACACCCTAGAAACAATGTATAGAGTGTGTTAGAAATTAATTTTAAATTCTATACTTATATGTAAGAATATATTTACATAATTTATGTTTGTTTTCTTCTTCTTCTTTTTTTTCAATTATTCAATAACTTTAAATATTTAAAGGACTGAGATGACATTTAAAAATGCGAGCCATCTCATTGGTAATAGATATATTATTGTAAAGCACTTATCTCTGAAGAGATTTTCATTTATGACTGTTTTCACAGGCCATTTTCTGAAAAAGAAAATAAATCATTTTAAATATTTTATTCAAAGTTTGTTTACAAAACTCTTAAAATAAAGTAAATCTTGTGACCAAAAGAAAAACAAAAACCCAAGATTTTTTTATTTTATTAAGTTAGTATTGAATACCGAATATACGCAAACACAAATTATACCTATTTAAAAAAAAATTAATAATGGAATATTTGTGTATGATTCTTGCATATAATCATAATTCCATCCTGTATAAAAAGTTCCCCTAACATTTACATTATACCACATCACATATAATAAGTAGATTGTTTAATATTTAATTACTTATCTGTGTTAACGGGTATTTACCTATTCGATTTTGTAATAATATTTATTATTTGGTTTCGTAAATATTTAATCTTCAATATAGAAACTAACATAAAATGAAATTTATATATATAGCAAAATCCTATTAAATTATTTATGCTACATAGCTTTGATTATGGATTAATCAATTTTTGTTATTATTCATCGAGTTTGCTATTTATATTTATCCATAATAGACGACTAATAATACATGTAAAATATTGGATGAAGCTATTAAAAGATATTCCAAAATTATTTCATCAATAAATCTACAACGTAGAAGACATTTACATCTCAGAGATAGAACAGAACGTCCACACGGTGAACGTAGATCACATAGAATATGGCAAAATGATTCATTGTTTGATGGATTTCTGGATGTAGTTTCAATTAATTTAAAAGATGCGTGTGAGGAAACACCATATTTAGGCATGGGTGAAACTTGTAAGTTATTGGCATTTAAACATTTTAATGAAATGAAATTTGTATCAAATTAACTTAAATTTATATTTAAAAGATAAATTCACACTATCGAAATCGGCAGCAGTCGTAGAATCGTACACAATTTGGGGAATATTGAGAGGTCTTGAATCATTTTCTCAACTTTTATATATAGCTGATGATAATATATCGGTATGATTTTGTTTTGCAGATTTCAGTGGTCTATTAATTATTATTGATGTATTTTTTTAATTTGCGTCTTCATTGATTTAAATATTATTTTTATTTTAGCTACGAATCAATTCCACAAAAATAGTAGATTCACCAAGATTTTCTCATCGGGGACTTCTTTTGGACACGTCACGCCACTACATCAATGTTTTCACAATTAAACAAGTACTTGATGGTATGGCATATAATAAGTTAAATGTATTTCATTGGCATATAGTTGATGATCATAGTTTTCCCTATGAGAGTATCACATTCCCGGAATTGAGTGAAAAGGGAGCTTTCAATAAGCATATGACATATTCGCAAAGTGATGTTAGCCTTATTATTGAATACGCTCGGTTAAGAGGAATTCGTGTTCTCGCTGAATTTGACACACCTGGCCATACAAGATCATGGGGTGTTTCTCATCCAGAAATACTAACAGCATGTGGTGATAAGTATGCAGGAAAATTTGGTCCAATTGATCCCACAAATAATCAAACTTATGAGTTTTTGAATAAACTTTTTAAAGAAGTTGTTCAAGTCTTTCCAGATCGATATGTTCATTTAGGTGGTGATGAGGTTGGATTCGAATGCTGGGAAAGTAATAGAAATATTACAGCTTACATGAAATATAATAATATAACAACCTATGAGTTACTTGAAGAAAAGTATATTCAGCGAGTTGTGGATATTGTAGATGAACTAAATGCAAGCTCAATTGTATGGCAGGAAGTATTTGTAAATGGAGTTCGATTACCACCTGGAACAGTTGTTCATGTATGGACAGGCAATCAACAATTACTGCTTGCCAATATTACGAATCATGGATTACCTGCATTATTATCATCTTGCTGGTATTTGGATCATTTATCCACTGGTGGTGACTGGAAAAAATTTTACGATTGTGATCCGGAAAATTTCCCAGGCACAGATAAGCAGAAGAAATTGGTGATGGGTGGAGAAGCATGCATGTGGAGCGAAGTCGTTGATAATGGAAATGTGCTGCAAAGAATCTTTCCTAGGGTTAGTGCTACCGCTGAAAAATTATGGTCAGAGGGAAGTGTTAATGATCCGATTGCTGCAGCTAAAAGAATAGAGGAACATACTTGCCGAATGAAAGCTAGAGGTATACCAGCTCAGCCACCAAATGGACCTGGTTATTGTTTGTAATAAAGCTATACATACATAATTTAAATTTATAAAATAAATAAAAAATATATTAATTATTGTTTTGAAGCATTTTATTATTTATTTCTTACAATTGCAACTTTTTATTTAATAACCAATTATTTCTACTGGTCCACTTTTTCTTCCTGATAAATAACCTTCCGGTATTAAACTATATACCATTATAACATAAATAATTGTCAGAATAATAAAAATTAATCGATCAATTACTTTTCCGAATGTTTGCCATGGTGTTGCATTCTTATTTTTTTTATCATTGCCTTGTGACTCTACCAAATTAATTCCATCGTCATTACTGCCCTCCGAATGAAGTGGTTGCTAAAAAGAATAAAGTAAAGATATACAGAAAATAATAGAAAATATAATAAAATATTTTTACTCTTTCAATCAAATGTTTTGTTAAAAATATTTGGCCAACTTTATTTGAACCGAAATATTCTGTAGTGGTTTGAATCCAAATTGGTACTGGAACATCACATGTGGATAAACCACGTACAATAACAGTATTTAACAGCAATAATCCAGTAATTAAAAGAGAATCACGAAAATATGTAACTGAAAATAAATAAAAACTAAAAAAATTAATATAATTAAAATAAAAAAAAAAAATTGGGTTGGAGGAGATGGGATTTGAACCCATGACTTTCAGCACGCGAAGCAGACACTCTACCACTGAGTTACACCCCCATTGATGTGTTATTTGGTTAAGAGTGTATATAAGCTAATACAGCTGTTTTTATAAAAATATAATCAAATATTGGTACAATAAACAATTTTTGCTGCCGTATTTTATATATAGATATAATATATTCTTTTTTCTGAACTTTATGGTCTCGCGATTATAAATCTATAATTAAATACATATTTATCTCAGTGAACGTTATTTGTAATATTTATTGTAAATTTATTATTGTATTTATCTTTCGGTGCGATGAGAATCGTTTATAGATCGATTGTATGAAAACTTTTTCCACTACGAACGCTTTCAGCGCTTATTGCAATTTCACAACTATTTGTATATGGGGAAGAGAAGTTTTCTTTAAATTTAAATTAAATTATAAAATTGTTAATAGTTAAATTATGCATGTTTTGTTAAGTTTATTATACAAGTTTATCTACACTAATGCAATATTTTTTTCTAATTATTTCATACTTGTAG
>JAABKK020020577.1:0-18701 GCA_011634745.2 Catotricha subobsoleta | reverse complement strand
TCAAATTGTGGGTTATAAATCTTTGGAACCCTGGTGTCACCTGAATTTTAACTTTTTTCCAAAAATAAAAATCTCAAATTTTTATTTTCTCAATTGCCCAACTAATTTCATGGTTAAAGTTTGCTCAGGCCAAAACTCGATTTCGTTCCACCCTAGTCTAGTCTATAGTAACTTTATTTTAACAAATACTTTTTATTATTTCTCTCCTTTATATCCAGTATGTTTAGCTCTATTGTCTTAAAAATAATTTTTTTTTGAATTTAATAACCAATCATATACTTAATAAGATAAACATACAGTTATATTGTGCGTAGCAATAACCGTACCAATAATTCTAACATCATAATTTGTTTGTATTCAGACCTTTTCATATTTGAATAATGTTAAATAAAAAAAGAAAAATGTACAAAAGCACCTGGCACCTTAAATTAGTGAAATAATCGATAATATTAATTTAATAAAAACACCATATTTTTTTCTTTTAAATTCAATTATCTGAAGAAAAAGAAGAGCAAAAAAAAAAAGAAAGAAGGTAAGAGTAAATGGATTTGTTGCCATAAAATATTATTTATATTTATGTATATGGTTAGAGTTACGTATAATATGATCTCATTATACAAATTTTGTTTTTCTTTCTTCTAAAAACTATACAATAACTTATTTATTTATAGTTATTTTTCCGTTGGTTGGCGTCTCAAGGGTACCATAACTCTTAAAGTTTGTCAGCAAAAAAAAAAAAAAATCAACTTAATCTTATCGCGCGCGAACGGCGGTAAATTGTTTTATTGTTTTTATAGAAAAGTTATTCTTCTGTTTATTTATATCGGCGCGCATCAAGGATTTCTCGATCCTTGCGATTATATTAAAAGGGTTTGGTTTTATTTTTGTATTCATTGATGTTTTGTTGTGGTAGGGTAAAGTGAATATATTTATGGGAAAAATGTAGGTAGAAGCGTTATATGTTTAGATTTTTTCCTTGTTTTTTTTTTTTTTTAAACATTTTTTATTCTTTAGTGCTGTTATAGAGAGCAATCAAAGCAAGCAAACCTAAGAAAAAAACATTATGGGTTACGATTCATCCCGTTTTTAACAGAATTATATGACTAATTGTAATTTCAATTGAAGAATTTCAAAACAAAATAAATCCATTCAAATTTCTTTCAAGCATAAATTTGCATTAAAAGTTAGCATTAAAACATATAAAACTATCAATGCAATTATTTTCGCCTAATGAACAACATATTTCTCTTGCTACTCACATTTTACCGATCGATAAAAAAAAAATGTTATCAAAACTATTTTAGCTTACAAAATATTATTAGAATTTCTATTTGTTTTTTTTTGTCTTTTTTTTTTTTGTTTGTTTTTGGCTGGCTGAAATTAAGTGTATTATTTTTATGATTTATTACAAATAGAAACCAAAATTGGTTTTGTTTTTGAACAATCGATAAATACCTTCCAAAAACTATTTTATTGTAAATATTCTTCATTGTGCATATATTGCGGTTCGCATTGGAATTGGAATAGATTGTTTCTGTTATCCAATATCATAAAATGAGTAATTTTTTAAAGATATTGATATTGATTACAAACTAAAATATTTATTTTATGTATTCGCTGTCACTAAAAAAATGCAATCAGTTGATGAACATAACGTTAACACTTTTTAGGTACAATGGATAATTATGTTCTTTCAATTGTAATTTTCAATTGAAAAAAATTGGATAGTTAATAGTTTACTTCTTAAAAAATATATATATATATTTTATATATATATCCGATATTTGTTACTTTTATGCTGATCAAATTGTAATCGATTTATTTCAGACCTATAATTATAATAATGCTAAAATACTCACTAATATATGAAATAAATTGATTAAATTGCAAACATGCTCTCTTTCTTACGTAATCATTAAGAGATTTTTCGCAATGTGTCTGAATCATCACCACATAATTTCTATTATAATAATTGATAGAAATTTCATCGAAATGAAAATGGCATTTCTAATGAAATGAATGATAGAACTATAACATATAATCTGTACCTAGTAGCTACTTTACCTACAACAATATAATAATACCTAAGGTAAGGACGTTAAGTATCTATATAATAAAGCTATAACAATTAAGAAGAATTGAATTATTAGATATCCGCAGCAATTCATTATTTCATTAATTATTCTATATTGTACTGTACATTTTTCTAATTTATCTTGTTAGAAGAGTTCTAATAAAATGTCTGAACATTAATTTCTGAATATCTGTACGTCCGAGTAGATTAAAGTATTTATATAAATGATTAATTGACATTATAATAGTTCTGTTAACTGTTGAATATATCATATTGTACCATCTGATATGTTTGGTATATTTAATAAAAATTTAAAAAAAAAACACGTAGTAAATATGACATATAAAATTCCATTGAGCGATAATTATTCAATTAATGTTCATTATATATGACGAGTATATATTATAAATACTACAAATTATGTTTAACATAAGTTGAAGGGCCTGGGGGAACATTTAGGTTTTACTGACATTTTAGCTCATAGCTCTTAAACCGCAATACCTATAACTTTTTCTTGTTCTTGACATTTGTTCATCTAAGCTTTGTCTAAGCAAAAGTGTAGAAAACCAAAAACTTGGAACTGTGGCGGTTTTAGAACTATGTGTCAAAATTGTCAAAAAAAATATAATTGTGGCTTAATTCTTTTCTTTTGAAGGAAACATCTACACTAGAAATGAAGCATATAGATTTCTATTATGCAGGTATAGTAAAAATCTATGGTGTGAGCAGTGGCGGATCGATCGATGGCCTTTTTTTTGCAACATGAAAACCAACACAACTTAAAGTTTTCTTAACAGAATTTATTTGAAATTTAATGAGTATTACGGTCATTAAATTTATAGATAATGTAGAAGTTCTCACAAAATAATTTTAAAATAGAAAAAAAAGAAAAGCTAACCGCGTGGTATTAAATTTCAAAGAGATATTCTGCACAAAATGTAAAATTGTCTAATCAGTATTTGTTTCATAGCATATTTATGTTATAATTTTTCAGAATCGCGGTTATTTAATCTTATTTTTAAATCACGAAAAGAGGATGTTTTGTCCAAAGTTAATTATTTTTTTTTTAAAATCATTTTCAATGTAAATGTACAATTCGCACATTCGCATTTCGACAATTTGTTTTTTTTTTGCCTTTTTTTAATGATAGTTTGATTGTATGGTAATAACTACCAAAATATTTAAAATTATAATATAAATATATGCAATATATTATGATATTCACAAAATTAAATAATTTACATTTGTTAATTTATGTATTTCATGCGAATTAAATTGGTGTCAATTCAAAATAATAATAGCAACCGAGTCTTTTTTTTTTTTTTTTTGTTCAGTGTGCTTGTAAGTAGTCTGTATTGTATTGTATACATCAAAATTCGATTCAATAAAATATACAATCGCAGTATGGTTAGTAGACTGACTCAAATTTGTATAAAGCAAAAAAGAAAAAAAAATGAATTTGTGCGAGGTATAAATAATGCTATCAGGAAATCAATCAATTTGTTTAATAAACATAAAAAATGTTTAGTAAAAGTAGTTAAAAATTGATCGAAATTATATTTTGTCTTACTTAAAGAATTCTTCTGAAGGTTCTCTTATTAAGATAAATATTTCCCCGCTGGAATCATTTGCTAATAAATGTGGTTTTTATTGGCTTTTACCCTCACCAATTATTTAGCATTTTTACTGAACAAAATGATTTTCTTTTACTATAAATGTTATTAAATAGTAGACCTTTAGATTCAAAAAAATTATTTTATTTTTGAATTTCTATGTGCTTTTAAGTTTCAATTATACATTTCAAAATAATTTTTTATAATGTTTTAAATGGAATCTTGTTAAAGCGAACATGTTTTGAAAATATTTTTTTTATGAATCAATCTTTTTGTTTTGTTTTGTTTTTGTTTTTTTTTTATTTTATTTTATTGTGGGTCATGTTGAGATTTGTATTCGTTATTTTTTTATGGTTGCATAATATTAAATGTCATTTGTTATTTATGTGTGTACTAAATTTACAAATAAAAACAAAATCAACAAATAATGTCATTTCATTTGAATGAAATTATAAAATGAGAATGCATATTCATTTCTTTTAGATATTAATATTTGTAACCGCTAACCTACAATAATTATAAGTATTTATTTAGTTGCCATAAAAGTTGTAAGATAATATTACAAGAAATACAATTCGATTGCGTCTATTAAATTTGTAATGCGTACATTTTGTTCAAGAGATAAGTAAAATAATGTATTTAGAAATAACTCTCAATATGTTATTGTATATATAATTAATATTTAAACTATGAATATTTAAATAATCGAATAATTTAATAATTATTGTTTTCATTCTACTTTAAGCAACTACTTTTGTTTACAATTCACGTACGTACTTATATGTGTTCACAATTATGACCAGCTTTAATCTACGTTAAATTATAATTTTAATATAAGTACTCGTACTATTAGTTTTTGATTTGAATGCAACTTAATTATCTTGAAATATTTGTTCATTTCTGAATTTAAATATAGTTCAAGTGTCTTGTATAGCGAACGAAAGTACTGGCACATTGCGCAATGATAGGTAATCTTAAAGACCGCGCTATTTAACGCTCAGTAAATCAATTCGTTTTAATCGGAAAAATACTAATTGTTGGGTAAAGAGAAGAATGCATAATAATAGATGACCCTCTAGGAATATGTAAGTTAATAAAAGTCTTTATAAGCCTTTAGAGTTAAGGTAACATTTGATTTTTGATTGATTTTTTTTTTTAAATATTTTTAGCCATTAGTGTGATCAAAATAAATTAATTAATGAATATCTAACTTTTTTTACTGTTCAAATTGCTTGTTCCCCATTCAAAATATCTAATTATTTACAAAAAACTGAAAAATATTTATTAAAATTTTTTGATTAATTTGAAATTATGATATTTTGTTATATATGTAAAATTAATATTCAGTGATTTTATTATAAAATGTAACAATTGGATAGGATATAGTGATATATCAAATTATAGTTTTAGAGGATATAAATAGCGCGAAAAAATCGTGAATAGAGGCCAATGACCACTACCGTAAGCTGCGGTTAACAATTTATTAAATGATTAATTCCAATTAAGAATATATTTAATTATAATACATCGTATATATATATATATATATATATGTGTAAGCAATAATATTTTAATGTATATGTGAATTAGTTAGATCACTCACTATACAATATGACAGATCATCATTAATATTATATAGTTATTGTGCACACGCACCAAGACAAAATGAACTTCTTTTTGAAAACAAACAAAATATTATAGCTTACAATTATTATAACAAATATTTGGTCAGTTTATCATCAGTTGTTCATGAGAACGCATGCGAGCTCGCATTTACATGTTAAATGAATATTTACATGGTTATAACTTAAGCGATGTAGAAGTGGCGCGTAAATATTAAATTATAAACTTTCTCTGATATCATCGTCTATATTTAACTTGTATTGATAATTAATATAATCACTAATTACAATCAGTATTTAAAAGTGTATGCTACTCTACTCGCATTCAATATATGAATTTTATATTAGGTTTATATGCGATCTAAATACATAAGTGGTTAGTTGCATTAGCGCGCATAAAATATTATAACTTGATTGATTAAGGAAGGTAGTACATAAACACAAACAGTGCTAGTTTATTATGCGATAATAAATATATTTAAAAAATTAAAAAAATAATAAAAATGAAAATAGTATAAAATTAATAAAGAAAAGTGTGCAAAAAAATAAAAGTAAAATTTTGTGTAAATTAAAATGCATTTTACTGTTATTAAATAAAAATAAATTAAAAGATAAAAATACATTTATTTAATGATAATATTATTTACACACCGAATATAACGACAATTTTTATAATGTTTATAAAAAAGAAAGGTATGTACGTCAAACAATAACACATTATTTATATCAATATTGTGAATTTATTCTATTTTTAAAAAATTTATTATTTAATGGATATGCTTTATAAAATATGTATAAATTTTCTTATTGGGTAAATGTGCGTAAGGTTTTGGGTCTTTAAATAGAAATTTTAATTTATAAACTGAACTGGAATACGATTGATTTTAGTCGTAATAATTAATAATTTCACAATCTTGGAATGTGGCTTAGAACTACTTCAACTATTTAATATTTTAAATATTAGTTGGTTTATTCAATTGAAATAATAAAAAAACAAGCTGTCAATTAGACTGGTACAGAACTTCATTTTTGCGAGTATTAATTCCATAAGCAAAGAAAAATGATAATTCCTAGCATTGTTTTATCTTTCAATTAATTCTCGTTTTGCTTGTTTTGTTCGTTTTGTTCGTTTTGCTCGTTTTGCTCGTTTTTCTCATTAATTAGGCGTTAAAAAAAAAAATATATATATATATGTATAAATGAAATAAAAGTACTCATGTTAATGTCAATTTTTCTGAAGACTAAGTTGAGGAATTTTAATGATTGTTCGAAAATATACAGGTTTTGGTCTTGGACTGTTTTGGATTGTCGGGTCGTAAAATAAAAAAAATATTACAACAATAGGCCAATCATTAAAATCCGACCAGCCCTTATCTAAAACATTTAGCTTTTTCTGAGGATTGGGTAGACGGACAAAAATGTTCCACCCACCGTTGAATGCGGAATGAGCGTGCCTTGAATATATATATATATATTTGGATTTTGATCTGCTTAGTTTTTCGGTTCAAAAAATCAAAAAAACTGTTTTTTTGCGTAAACTATTATTTTACATTTCGATTTTTTCGTCCAATGGTCAATCATCAAAATCCGTCCAACTAATCCTGAGATGCATTCTTGTAGATATTTTATAGCTTCTATATTTGTACGTGTGAAATTTAAAAAAAAAAACGCTATTCTATTTTTCGCAAAACTCCTAATTTGATTTTAATCACTTGCGTTAAAGAATGAACTTATTATTAATGATATAAGGGTTTAAAATTAAAAAAACATTCTTTTAATAAAAGATGAACGTCTCTTTAAGATGTAAGATAACTGTTTAAAAATTGAGAAATGACATTCTGACTTATGAGACATTTCTTAATATGTATATTCATTAATTTTATTAGCACATTATGAATTGTAAACGAACCATACAGAGGCCGTATAAAGTACGGGCAATTTTCAGATGATCAGTCGAAAACTTAAAGAACAATTTTGATTTTTTCAATGCAAAATAAACATTTTTCTTTATTAATTTAAAAAAAAAAATTTAGTACTAAAACTAATGAACATTTTTCTTTTATATATTATTTCTTCATAAAAATATATTTCGCGTCCAATAACATTAACTTTTTTTAAAATATTAATAATTTTTTTAATAGTGCTTCTTTCTCTGCTACTAAATCTAATATGTCCTCGTCTTTAAATATATTTAACAAATCTTTTTCACACGACAATAATAACATCAATGGTTCGAAATTTTCCGCAATCGATTTTTTATATATTTTAAAACTGAGAAACTTCTTTTACAACTTACTTGGCTACAGCTTAAACACATCAAGTGCAAAATTAATATTTGAGTAAACGTCTTCTAACATATCAGACTGCTGTAAAAAAATTAGGCAACATATTGATTAGATTAGATTGACCGAATTTTTATTTAGACTCTAATTTTTTTTTATTTTTATTAAGCTATCGGCCGAAATTATATATATTTTTAAGCTGTCGGCCGAATTTATATATTTTTGTGCGGCCGATTCGGGCGTCGCCTATTTTGCTATATAGGCCATATAGGCCAGTCCGCCTCTGGAACCATATAATATTTCTCATTACCATTAAATTCAAATATACGAATAAATAATAATTAGATAAGTACAATAATATATCCCGAGTTCTAATTACAGATTTAATAATTCAGAAATCCTTAAAACATTAATTCATGACATTCAATTTAAATAATTGAGTTTTTATTATTTTATTTATTTACTTGGCTTAATTAAGTTCGGTTAGCACCAGATTTTATTACTTTTTTTTTAATCGTAATTTGAATATACCTACATAATTGATTAATATACTCTACAAAATTATTAATTTGACGAATAAGTACTATATAGTAAGTATACAGGGTGTTTCAACTATATCTATCAAAAAAAAGAAGTTCTACGAGTTATCGCAATCGAAGTTTTGGTAAAAAATGCTCTAAATATCCCGTTCACTGGTGCAAAAACAAAAAAAAAATGGTACAATTTTAAAGTTGAAAGCTACGGGAACCCCGAAGATATTAAAACTTAGAATAATCTATAAACTAACGATAAAATAGATGATATAATAAAAAATAACGGCTATTTCTAATAAATCAATAAGAAATTAAAAGTGTTTATAACAGCAAAATCAAAAATGGAAATTGGAAATTACATATATGGTTTTTAATGTATTCATTTAATTCAAAATAAATATGCAAATAGTCCTGTTCACGGGTTAAAGAATTAAATAAATCCCCAACAAACAATGACTCTCAAGAGCTTTGGTGCTAAGTAGTAAATAAATAAATGAATAAATATTGAATCTGTATGAATAATATTTAAACGTTACATAACTTAATTATTTAAAATTATGGTCTAACTTAAATGAGCTATCTTTATATTTTTATTTCGTAATGTGCTCATTTAATACAGGGTGTACCATTCAAAATAGCTTGACTATATTGACTGAAACTTGAGAACAGATCAATATGTTTCCAAACGATCTTTTGCGTTAAAACGGTTATAAAGTATCTATCATATGAAATACTTATAGGTATACGTTTCCATTTAAAAAAAAAAAGAATCTTATTTTATGCCATATTTAGAACAGTTTATCAGGTTGTATTTATTACAATTAAAATAATAAAATAGGTGAAAAATTTAAATTAATATGGAATACACCCTATATATTTCATAATAAGAAACAATATACGCATTACCACAAAATATATTTGTATATTTATAGATCATCATGTTACAACAACAATTATCAAATCAACATTCCTTTTCATTTATTTGATTAATATAACATTTGCCACAAATGAAGTGTTCCGTCCACACATCATATTTATTTTAGCAGATGATTTAGTAAGTTTCGAGTTGTTATTGAAAAAAATACAAATTCATATTAAAATTTCAATGCCTACCTGCTGTGTAATATTAATGTAGAATTTTTCTGTTTGTTTACTTACAAAAGGGTTGGAATGATGTTAGTTTTCATGGTTCTTCACAAATACCAACACCAAATCTAGATGCACTTGCATATTCTGGTATTATATTGAATCAATATTATGTGAATCCAATATGTACTCCATCACGTTCAGCACTGATGACTGGTAAATATCCAATTCATACTGGCATGCAACATACTGTATTATATGCAGCCGAACCAAGAGGACTTCCACTTAATGAAAAAATATTACCACAATATTTAAAAGATTTAGGGTAAGTATTATTTTATTTTGAGATACATTGACATATATTTCATTGTTCGTACACAGACTATAGTCAATATAATAGAGAAATATATTTATTTCAATGAGGATATTTATATATTTTATATTTTAATAGGAGGATATTTATGTTAGTTACATACTTTTTTAATAGATGCATTTAGGCAGTTAGGGCAAATGGCGTGAACGTAAACGTAGACGTTGGCGTGAACATAGAAGTTTAAAAAATGAAATAAAATTCCACGCAAAATAGCGGAATTTTACCTTAAGAAGATGTTAAATATATCTCACGTAATTTACAAAAATGTTATGGTCAAAATTGGCTTATTTCTCCTCGAATTTTATTTTTTTCTATAAAATTTGACATCTCTACGTACAAAATAACGTCTACGCTTACGTTCACACCATTTGCCCTAACTGCCTAATGTATGCAGGCACATTCTACACACAACATAATAAGTTTATCCAAACTATTAAAATTATTATTGAATTTGTTTATCGTTGTCGTATTTATTGGAAACTAACATACAAATGGATTAAGTACTAGTAATTCTACATGCTAACAAATTATTTATAATTTATTTTTATTTTTATTATTTATTACTGTGATAATGAGCAAGAGTAAGCTCAAATTATACCGGATTAAAATATACAAATGTAGTTACAAAAATTAAGCATATTATAACAATTAATTAATGATTATCAATTTAGCAAGATCTACTAAATTACATAGTTTACTGGTTCTGATCGTACTGTATACAGCTTAACAGTAGCAATCTGAGAATAAATCATTGACCTGGCAAATTGAGTTGCATTCAGAACTAAATTTATTGAAATCAATATCAAAATTAATTACAAGAGTTTAAAAATAAATAGACAATAAGAAATGATCTAGAACGTATAAGATTTCTTGCACGGGGACAGCTTGAATTGGTTGAAAGAATGATTACGACGATCGACTCTCGTGAAAATATTATTAAAATTTCTTTGCATCCTGACAAGCGGACCCGTGAAAATATCAATGTTTGTTCTTGGAATGGCGTATGTAAAATGCGATGACAGATCTACCACGAAAAGTTTAAATTTTGAAATTAATGCAATTTGACAATCATTTAAATCTTCAATTTCATATTTGAGCGATTTTACCTTAACTTGGAACTTATTTCTTTATTTATTTTTATTTTCGTTAATCTTAAAGCGAACTGTTCGTTCAAGCTGTTTCTATTGTTATTGGTATTTCGGTTTTTGGTGCTTCTAAATTAGAGAAGTATTTGTATTGATATTTACGTGTATGCTCACACGAAAAAAATTTTAAAAGAATAACTACGAAAAATCAAAAAGCCAATAACACTAGCTTGAATGATGCTTTTAATATAACTACCTCCACTACTTGAATTGCATTTTTCATTTCCCTCCCCAGCTATTTTGCATAATATGTATTTGATAGAAATTCATATTGATTTAATCTGAATATAAATAATATAAAAATAAAAAAAATATATAAACATACTTAATTATTCCCAAAGAATCATTTATCAGTGAAAACCAAATCGAAAATAAAGTTAAACAAAGTTTCAACTTTTGGCATGTGAGATACTTAATACTTATATAATATATTTATATGAAAATTCTTTCTTAACAACATTTATTTTATTCTATACAAAGCAAACCTAAACTATTTGAAAAAATTAATTTTTTGTTAAGCTTGAATAATGGGATGCAATAGGAGAAATAAGTACACCTAAATCGCAAATTTCGTGGTACAAGATAAACTCTTCACTCATACAGTGTTCGTATGATCTTTCTCGCTTGCTCTCATACAAATATTTTTCATGAAATTATCGAGAGTGCTGTACTAACTTTATTTATCTTCATATATTTCATTAAAAAATGTAAATGTATTATATTATAGGTACAGTAATCACATCGTTGGTAAATGGCATTTAGGTCACTTTAAACGTGAATATACACCATTATATCGTGGATTTGATAGTCATATTGGTTACTGGACTGGACATCACGATTATTTTGATCATACAGCTGTTGAGAATCCATCATGGGGACTTGATATGCGCAGAGGAATGGATGTTGCATATGATTTACATGGTCAATACACAACTGATGTTATATCCAAAGAATCAGTTCGTGTAATTAATCAGCATAATGGCTCAAAACCGTTATTTTTGTATATGGCTCATGCGGCTGTACATTCAGGCAATCCATATAATCCATTACCTGCACCAGATCCAACGGTAGCTAGGTTTTCCAGTATTGATAATTTTAATCGTCGAAAATTTGCAGGTTTTACTGTTTCTATTATTAATCATTTTCTCAATATGCCAAATTTTTAATAAAATATGTTTATTTATCAAAAGCAATGCTTACACATTTAGATGATTCTGTTGGTGCTGTGGTGCATGCCTTAGAAAAACAAAATATGTTGAAAGATTCAATTATTGTTTTTAGTTCGGATAATGGTGGACCGGCTGATGGTTTTAATTTAAATGCAGCTTCGAATTGGCCTCTTCGTGGTGTGAAGAATACTTTATGGGAAGGAGGCGTTCGTGGAGCTGCATTACTTTGGAGTCCACTATTAGAAAAGAAAAACAGAGTAGCTAATCAAACTATGCATATAATTGACTGGTTACCAACATTGTATAGTGTCGCTGGTGGAAATATTGAGTTAGATTATAAAATAAATACAATTATTTTAAATAATAAAAAAATAATAATTGAAATCTCTCTATAAAAAGTGACTTAAAGCCTGGAATAGACGGCAAAAATATTTGGGAAGCATTATCTACTGATACGTTATCAAATCGTACCGAAATATTACATAATATTGATGATATTTGGGGGAGTGCTGCTTTAACCGTTAATAGTTGGAAAGTTATCAAAGGCACTAATTATAAAGGCCAATGGGATTATTGGTATGGTCCAGCAGGAAATCGTAATCCAAGATCTTATGATGTAAATACAGTACTTCAAAGTCCGGCTGGGAGAGCAATTAATAAATTACATCTTAATCCATCTGCAAATGTTATAAGGTAATTTTTTTCTTGAAAATGGCAATGTGAAATTATTCTCTAAAGCTTCAGTCCGTAAAGCTCGTATCGTGAGTGCGGTAAAATTAAAAACTAGGGTGTTGGTATATTCAGAAATTTTGTTCAGAATGGCAGGAGCCATCGATTGGTTGGGGGTTTGAAGGTGGTGGGCGGTATTTTGGAAATCACGTCGAAATCTTTTGTCAACCAGAAATTTGATGACAAGGAGTTGTGAGGTACTTTTCAGAGAAGCTTCACTAATTTTTTTAGAAATTTTTACTGTAAATTTTATGAGAAAATGAAAAGACCATTTCCCCACGTACATAATAATATGCAATATTTAATTTTTTTTTTACGGCGAAATTTTTTGTGAACTAGAAGTTTGATGACAAGAGTACCAGGTACAGACACAAACAATATTCTGGAATATCGATAAAAGTCCATTTTTTAGTAACTTATTATGCAATTTCTTATTAAAGAGAGTAAATGACATAGTTTTTACGGCAAATAGTTTTTATAAAAGTTTTCACTAAGACCTAAGAGCAAATGATACATATGATATAACTTCTAAAAATTCTATTCAACATTACTAGGAGTGCGTTCGATCCATAGAAAAACACTATATTTTTGTCCAAATAAGATAATTTTCTGTTCGATCGTAGAAAAATCTGTATATAAATATAACCATGCCGTTTCATAGATATTTCTACTATAAACTGCGAACGGGGCTAAACGATATGAACCAAGCGCCCTCTGATTCAATCTCACCATGAAATACTTTATAATTGAGCAGAAAATTGACTTATTTGGAATAAACATAATGTTTTTCTATGAATCGAACGCACTCTAGATATCCATATTAAAAGAATAACTCTCAGCAAAAAAAAAAAATTCGTCCATATTTATGGGAAAAAAATGCATATTAAAATTAATTTCTCAAAAAAAAAAAAAATTATTTCGATAATTGGTATTTTATCCTATAGATTATAGAAGCATGCATATTGAGTAACGAATAGCAATACACAAAATCAAATTTTATGTCGATCTGCATGCTCCGTTTGTCCTCCCAAATGGGGAGTTAGTTTCAAGTGCAAACCGCTAAGAGGTCCTTGAACTAGAAATCTAATAACTAATTTGATAGCCACAGTATACACCGTATAGATTCTAAAATACCCCCCCCCCCCTTCAACACAACTGCCTGGATATAAGGGATAAAACAAAAATCATGAAACCGAAATGTGGTCGATATTCACATATATTTAAATTTAATTGTACGTTGGATGTTGGATCATAGATTAATAACAAGAAGTAAGACATCTCAGTACAAAATAAAGTATCCAAAAAATGTTGCTTTATTTTGTCTTATTTCATACGAATTACTACGTCATTATTAATGAAATTTCAGTACATTTAGAGTAAACTAAACGAGATAACGAAAAATTGTATTTTTCCTATCTTCATGTTATTAATCTATGGTTGGATATAAAGATAATTTGATATTTTGGGGTTTCAAATATTTAAGAGCGCCCAGGGGCAATTACCCTAAAAAACCACAATGCGGCATTCGAAGATGGCAATCATATGTATTTACGATAATTTTTATGCGCTCTAATTTGGATTTTTAAAATATGAGCTCTTTCAGTGCTGGAGCTTTCAGTACTAACTGCAGGTTAATTATTTTTGATATCCGTATTTCAATAGAAAAATTCGCCAAGAGGTAAATATTGATTGTTCTAAAATACCGTTTAATATGACCGAATTTGAACCTTGTCACCCATTGGATAAACCTTGTTTATATAACATACATGAAGATCCATGCGAACAATTTAATTTGGCAGCCAGGTACTTATTTCTAAATTATTAAAAAGTTTCAATACATATTAAAATAGTTTTATTTTTATTATTATTTATCGAATGTTTTTTAATTCATGCAGATTTCCAAATATTTTAAAGTCGCTTCTAGCATCATTAGATAATTACAACGATACGGCTGTACCAGCTGCCAATTTACCACTGGATCCAAGGGGTGATCCTAGATTTTGGGATAATACTTGGACGAATTTTGGTGATTTTAGTTTATTAAAACCAACTGAAATTTAATCTATGCATTTTTAAATTTAAGACTGATTACTTTTAATAATTAAACAATAAGTATTGGATTTTTTTTTTGTTTTATAAAAATACATAGTATGTACATAAATACATGATAACTAATAAGAGAGGAAAATATTTTTTAATGAAATTATATTTTTACAATTTAAACTAATCTAGAGAATATCAGAAGAAATTTATCCTATGACCATAAATTTGAAATATGCTCGGAAATATTTTTAATATTTAAAACAAGATTTTTACGACTGTAGAATAAATTCACATGAAGAAAATTATTTTTTGTTATATTGGTAATTATTATTATGTCAGTTCAAACTGTAGCAAATTTAAATTCATAATTAAACAAAGTATACTTTATGCTGTGTTTAAACACCTTAAACAGTGAATATCCAATGTTAACAATTGTGTTTAAAATGTCATAAATGTCATGTCATTGACACAATAAAAACCGTAACATTTATGACATTTGTCATGGACTATATATGTCACATAAATGTCATGACATTTATTAAAAAAAAGCATTTTCCGTTTTTTTTTTTCCATTTTCCAATGATTTTTAATTTGGTAATTGCTTTATAATGTTGTTGAGCGTATTAAATAGGGTTTTTATCGCAAAATGAATTCAAAATACTTTAAGACATATCAGTATTAAATTCATATTGATTCCTGTGACAATACCAAATAAATAAGAGGCTGTCCATAAAGGACGTCACGTCTTAGGCGAAATGTGACAATTTGTGACAGGGGGGAGGGGGGTCTTGTGAAAATGTGACGTCCGAAATTCATCATATTTGCATTTTGTTTTACCTCGTTAACTGCTTGAAGAGTTGCCAAGCTTTAAGTTTTGAAACGTGCTCAATGCGGAGAGCGGAATAATAAATAGAGCATACAATTATGTTTTTTACATGAACATTTAATTTTAAATTCACTATTTTCACTATTTTAAAATTTAAATTTTTTATAAATAATTTTTGCTTAAATTTTTCTAAATTTGAATGTAGTTTTCGTTTTTATTTTTTTTTTGTGATATTCAAACGTTTTTATAGCAATTATTTTTATATTATCAAAAATACATACATATTTAATTTTTGGAATTTTTAGGGAGGGGGGGTACGCACTGATGTGACCATTTGTGACAAGGGGGGAGGGGGGTGTCTAAAATCAACCAAAAAAGCGTGACGTCCTTTATGGACAGCCCCTAACGAAAAACCATAAAAATTTTGAGAATTAATATATTTTCCAAAAATCCGTGGATTCTTATTATCCATGTTTAAATTTTAAATCTTTGTATATTTGATCTTCTCTAGTCACAAAAAAGCAATTTCTTTTTAGACTCACGTCGACTTGTGTAGTTAAACTTAAGCCATCTTAAATAACACTATTCAAAAATGAACGTAAATACTTATATTAGGCATTTTGGGCAAAACGTAGCGTGAAAATTAGTGTGCAATTTTAACTCTCACGTCATTTTTCACACCAATTCTTACGTTCACGTCATTTTGCCCAAACTGCCTATTTTGTGTAATATTCTCTATATTTTAATATGTTTTTAACGAACATTGTAAAAATTCAGTGAAAATGGAAGAAAAATGCGGAAATTGTATAAAATGTCATTAATGTCATATATATCATAAATTTCAATGACATTTATGACAGTGTCAAAGCAGATTTTAAATGTCATGACATTTTAGAACAGTAGTTAACATACTTGTACAGGACGCATTATATTGACTGAACAAGTTACTGACAAGTGTCAGACGTGGTTTATTGGATTAATTTTCAGGTCCAATTTTTTTTGATAATATCTTGACTTCTAATTGTTTATATTCAAATTTTTTATTGATAGTTGACTTATATTACATTCAATATTAAGATAGAAAATAGAACAAAATTTCATTCAATTGTATTTGTATTTGCCTTGACTTCTGAACAAAGTCTTCGTTCAAACCCATCACATGCGGCAAGCACGACGTTTAAAGGTATTCAGTTCCATATTTTTTGAATCACTTCTTTAAATTCATTTAAATTTTTGTATTTGTATTTCTTATGAATTTCGTCAAATTCTTCGTACATCACTCTTGAACTATATTAGCATATAGCATCCATTACGGATGATGCGCTCTGAAATCAAGGTACGTGCTTATTTTCATTCGGAATATCTTTTAAGGAAACAGCCCAAAGTCGGTCATTTTGAGAGTTGAAAGTAGCTTGTAAGACGAAAAGCTTTTTGTCCGAGAAAATGATATGTATAACTTTTATATTTTTTGCAGTTCGTTCGGATCTTTTTCTGACAATTTCTTTTCGACTTTCATTAGAGCCTGTATAAAGAAATGTTTTCAGTGTACGATAGACATAATTTCGATTTACTCCCAAATGCTTTAATGGTCGTAATATAACACCTCTTGATACACCACAATTAAATTTATTCACTATAATCTCTTTTAAATTTGACAATTTTGACCAAAAGAACTAATTCGAATAACTACTTTTTTTTTTGGCTCTCTTTTTGTTCACAGAACATAGCGGTTACCAATCCATACATGTCACCCTGTATATACTTAATAATAATAATACATAATAATTTTCAGTGCAATGTTGTTATTTTTATTCCTGTCACATTTAACTTGACAGTTTAATTAAAAAATTGTTTGGTCATTGCGTATTGCATATTATTACTTACTGTTTTTAATAGAACATAAATAAATAAATGATTAGATTATTTTAAAAGAATTTTGTTCTCTTCAGTAATTATATTGTTTACATTAAAATGAGTCATGAAATTAAAAAAGTCATCATTAATAACCCACGAAATCCGCAATCGAAAAGGATTTACACCGACAGTGATTTAATACTAGATGTTGCATCTTCCGATTTTCATGAGGCCGAAAATAAAATATTTGAAGATGAACGATTAATTGTACTTCAAGATAAGAACAAACGTTCAATATTACATTGGTCTGCTCTTATGGGCAAAGAAAATTTAGTTCAATTTTTATTAACCCATGAAAATTGTAAATTCGATGAACCCGATGATACTGAAGCAACACCACTGTTATTAGCAACGTTAAAAGGCTCCTTACCCATTGTCAAGATGCTAATAGAAAAAGGAGCTAATATTAATCATCAAAATAAAAATGGTCACAGTGCCATTCAATACGCTGGTTCAAAAAATAAAAAAGATGTTCTGAGCTATTTGATTGAATGTGGGGCCAATATTAATGTTCGAGACCATATTGGTGACACGCCATTGCATAGAGCAGCCTCATTGGAACATGATGAATGTTTAAAAATTTTATTGGAGGCTTCGGTTCAACCAGTCGAAATAAATGCGCAAAATTGTCAAGGGAATACTTCATTACATTTAGCATGTGAAAATTATGATTCAAAATGTGCTTTAATGCTAGTTGATGCTGGTGCTGATATAAACATTGTTAATAAGGAAGAAAAAACTGCATTAGACCTATGCAAACCACCTCTACGAAAACTAATTGCAGAAAAGCTAGCTGAATTTCAAAAAAAAAATATATTCATATAATTTCATTCATTTAAATAATAAGTAAAAAATAAACCTCTTAAAAAAATTAACTTTGAAAACCATTTATTGGAAATTATATATGTATTGTAATTGTTGTTTTCAATAATAAAATTTCGATTACATTAATTTTGTTTTATTTCTTTAGATTTCGTTCTGCTTTCCTAGCTGTTGTAAATCGTATAGTACTTACTAACTATTCTAATTTGTACAACCGATGCGTGTTTTCTTACACTTTAAGCTATTGCTAAAATTTTAGTCACATGCTTGTTGCTTGTTAAAGGTTGCATTTAATTTTTAATTTTGTGCAAACTAATGACTAGAAGCAAAATGGATACATCCACAGCATTCTAATCTTATATTAAAATGCCGTGATACATCGCGCGTTACAACATGACATGAATTTAAAACTGAACAGCAACCAACATCCCAAGTAAGTAATACACATGAACAATTGAAAAGCATTTGGG
>JAABKK020020566.1:0-18708 GCA_011634745.2 Catotricha subobsoleta | reverse complement strand
TATACACAAACCACAAATCAAGCTCTCTTATACTTTGCCGCATCACTCATAGAAATAGTTTATTATGGATATTTTCTATGTAGAATTATATTATACCCATCTTATTCTATTGTACATATATCTCTCTACTTATATTATAATTATTTTATCAATTAAGCATTACTTACGGTTTGCTGTTACTGTTAGCAATTAAGTATTTTGACAGGGCCAAAATCTTAAGTGATTTGCTTGATAAATACTCTTATATACATACGTTGATTATAGTAAAAGTAATTGCTTTACGTGAAATAATATACTGTATGAGCGATTAAATAAAAAGAAATATTGATTCTTTTTAAGTACTTTAGATTATGCAAAATATCTGCTAATATTTAATTAAGAAATAAAGTTATCAATTTGAACCGAAAAAGTATTCCTAAAGATGATAAAATAAAGTCTATGTGTAAAATATATATTATGAAAATGTACACATTAGGTATCACCATACTTTGAAATCAATATTAATTTGTAAACTGAATCAAAAACCAAAACCATCAATAAAATACTTGGAAAATTATATGATGGAATCAACTTTGTTGTTTACACCATCATTACCACTTTTCATTTACTATAGTCATACAACCGATCTGTACCACTCTCTGATATTCGCGGTTTTATAATTGAAGTAGCAATTATTATTTGAATTCAGAGGCGTGTATCGCAAATTTTCAAACTATGTTTAAATTTAGGAATATTTGAACATCATAATTGAGAATATATTGGCTCTGAAAATTTAGATTATATTTTAACAAAGAATTATGTGCTGTGAAAATTTTCTTATAAATTTATGAAAAAGAGAAAGAAAAATTTGAATAAAATTTTAAAGTTTTTTGTTTTTTTATTGAAAATTCCGTTAGTTTATTATCATTCTTGCATTATTCGTTATACAACCTGATATGTATATACTTACTAAATAAATAAAGAAGAAAAACAAGTAAAACTTTATTATATTTGAGCGCAGGTGTATATGTTGAATTTTTATTAAGACTAAAATATTGAAAAAGTTTTTTTTTATTCAGGTTTATTGTGGGTACGAATACTTGAAATTTGAAGTTTTTCAAATACACAGAAATTGTATGTGGGTAAAATATTCAAATATAGTGCGATAATATGATGATGGTGAATGGTGATGTTGCAGTAACAAAACAAAACAACCTCGTTGTATATGGATAATGCAGCCCTCGAGATATATAAATAAATGAATAAAAAGAGATCGTTGCAACTATAACAGTGTTTAGTTTTGAAATTTTGGCTGATTTGGATTCTTTTTTTGTGTGTTATACGAGTATATATTGTTTTTTCATGCAATTTTCCCATGGTAAATATTATAATGTTATATTCAAAAACTTTTCACATTAGGCTACTAACTGTAGTTGCCTATACTGTCAACATTAAAATATATTTTGTATAATAATAATGTGGTTATGTAATTCAGAAGAAAACACAATAAACTGCAATAGAAAAATACTAAATAATTATATGAACCATAACACTTTATAATGATCTAAATAAATGTCACAATATATGTATCAATTGTGATGAAGAGATTTCATGATGAATATGTGTTGACGGTTAGTGATGATATAATCGTGAATAGTTAGTTATGTATTATTTTATAGTTACATCAATACAAGTAGACCAATTTCACCTGCCTCTAATTAAAATAAACAGACAATTTAAAATTTTCCATTTTTCATTTTAATAGGTTTGTATATCGATCTTTATCTTGAGTATTTCCAGCTAATATGGTATTGAATAATAATTATTAAAAAAAAAAGTGAAGCATTATATCACAATTTAGCCTATAGTGTACAATGTACATTGTACATTCTAAATATTGTACATATGTACTTGTTTATATGAAATACAAATAATATGTGCAACTGTCTGTATAATTGTATTGACTGGTAAAAGCCAAACACTTTATACCGACATTTTAAATATACACAAAATATAAATCTTTTTGAAGTCAGTCATGGCAGAGTGTTTTCTATTCTATTTGCAAAGCAAAAAGTATCTAACATTGCCCTAATATATAACATTAATACTAGAAGTAAAACAAGACAATCTCAAAAACACCGCAACAAAGTTTTCTAAAGATTTATGTCGAGCTATTAGATTTATGTTCTAAGTAGTACCACTACACTTGTACAATTCTCATATAAATTGGCTTAAGTAACATCTTGTATTTTATATTTTTTAAAGAGGTGTAAGTTTATGAAAAGGGTTCGAGTTGAAACGTTGATGTAAATAAGAATATAAAATATAAAAATGAAAAATCAATAAATGTTGTGAATTAAACATTGAATTAATTTCTTCTTTTTATATTTTTTTTTATGAAATTTAAAATTCACGTATTTTACCGTAATTATTGTTTTATATTTAATAGAGAAACTGTAGTAGAACATTCTACTAATTTTTATGGTTTTAATATTTACATAATATAGACAATAAATTAATTTTAATATTCAGGTTGAGTAATAATATGCAGTTTGCAGTTGAAATAATATTTTTTCAATTTAATTTATTTGCTACCATTTGGCAATAAATTTAAAATAATTTAAAAATTTCTCTTTATTTTCTTATTTACTTTAAATAATTGTTAAAATAAAGTTTATTCAATTTGTTTTCTCGAAAATTATAATTAATTGTCCACAAAATATTCTTTGGCGTGATGGGAGTTGGTTTTAAAACCGACCAAATGCGAGCACGCTATATATTCAACTAAATTCATTTTAATTAAGTCTTTTATCTGGGAAAAACTTATTTCAGCACCCATGGAAAAGTTAAAACATTTATCATTTCCTTAATTTGTATTCGGCGGCGGGAAGGAAAAGTTTAAATAGTAAATATTATTTTGTATACTTTATATACTTTTACTTATTCCATTTAAAAATATAACAAAATTGTAGTTTATTGTGAATATTTTCATACATAACTCAACTGGAGAATTAAAAGACAGCAGCACTATCGCAAAGAAGTTGTTACCGAATGAACTGAAAATATATATATATATTATTTTTTTTAAATTGACATGAACTTAGAAAATATAAATGACATGACAAGCGATCTGCGATATAAAAGATTTGGACCTCAAAATAAAATATTTACAATTTTTTATGCACAAAACGATGCATTTAGATTTGTTATTTTTTTTATTGTCTATCTACCAGTCTGATCTAAAGAACTAAACTGAGCTGATCTAAAGAAACTTTAGAATGTTGTGGGTTATCCGTCGAAGATTATAGGTCAAAAACTTTATTTTTCAATCGATTGGAACAAAACTTAAATGTTCTGTAGAGTAATCGAACTTGATCAAGACTCAGAAGTCAAAATACAAAGTAAAAATAAAAAATTATAAAAAAATGGAAAAGGGAAAACGACTCCCGAGATGTTCTGTTAATTTTTGTATATTGTAGCCATATTTGTGCTTTACATTTCATTCATTTAGTGTGCCTTAATAAATTGGAAACTATTCTTATGATATTATTATGACGCTGTTAATGTTAGTGAACATCATCAAATATATTTTAAATATTTATTTTCAATAACATAAACATTCATTCCGGAATGACCCTAAACGATTTGGATGGAGTAAACAAGAATAAAATAGAGAGATGATATCAATTATTAATATCATTAAAATAGTAAAATGAATATATATCTACATCCGGTTACCGAAAAAAAAAAAAAAACAATTTGTATACGGTAAAAGCACATCATTTCCTTTTTCTGTGTTTTCGATATGTTTTATATAAACCATGTTACAAATATATAATAAGTACATATAATGATCATTATGATGTTAGATTTAACGAAGCAACAATAACGTTTTAAATTTCAGCTGTAACCATATAAAATACTCAAGGGTTGAATAATAATGTTTTGTTGAATACAATACCGCATTAATAATGACATAGTCATTCAGCATTTATATGAGAAGAGACTACCTTACGGAGATACAGAATGATACGGCTAAACCACAATCAGCCAAAATTGTTATTTTTTTTAATTGAAGCAAAGTATGAAAATTAAACGCGAAAGCTTTTAAAATATGAATACAGGTTATAATATACACCGTACCTACACAGTTCTATAATATGTACAACATAAATAGCATACAAACAAAATTTGTTGAAAAATAAATGATTTTTTTTTTGTAACAAAAACAAATTTTGTAGGTATATATATTTTTGTTCATATATTGTTGTTATTATTAAATTCGTAAATGTGTGGAACAGTATCCTAATATAATCCCAAAACTAGATATTCATTTTCACATATTAGATATAAGTAGGCAGGTAAAAACAGAGTGAAAAACGGATACAAGCCTTATCAACATGGCAGGGGTTGCCATGTTACATTTCATATCATAATATAATATAGAATGTTTGATTATGTTCTCTATAATATCTGTATCTGTATATACAGTTTTATGAAGATAAAATAAAATATAAGAGTAAAGGTAGATAGATGTACGAAATATACACGTACAATAAACTTTGTTACATTATAAAATACATTTTATAATAATGTGATGTGTGATATAGTCATGTGTTTTAGTCAGTTATCACATTATTGCGCGAAAGCGTTAGATTTAAATATATATATAGATATATAGATGTGTAATGTATACAATATAAAGTTGGTGGAAGATAATATACTAGTTCATTTTAATATGGGTAAAATACGCGTATTTATGTTATTAGTTTAACCAAGCATATGAAGATAAAACAGGTAAAATTAACATATTTTGTGTCATAGATACATTACATATACATATATATATATGTTAAAAACAAAAACAGTACACAGATCATTGATTATGGTTATACATATTTAGCACACACATACACATTCACATACCCACTAATACTTATATTTATATTTATAGAGATTCTCGTATATTTATATATAACTATAATGTTATAAAACCAATGAGCTGCCTGAAATGATTAACTCATCAGAACGCATAATATAATGAAACTGAAACTCAAAAGCTTAAGTATTGGAAAACGTTTAAACATATTATTATTATTATTATTGTAACAACATCACCCTGGATATAATATACTATAATTGTATGATTGTATTCGTATACACTGAAGGGTAATATTGTGGGTGCCAAAGATTTATCTTCATCTTTCCCCTATTATTTTGGTGTTGTTTGTATATACAGTATAAATGTGTATCTATATATAGTCATGTAATATATTGAATTCATCTAATATATTATAGTCGAATATTTGAAAATATTGGTTTTCGTTCGATTCAATGAAAAAAATAAAATAAAATATTCTTGATATGTATTTATATTTTTTATTTTTTTATTTTAACATATTTTATTATAAACGTACATCCTCTTACGAAGCATCACATATTCCATATTATGATAGATCAGATTAAATTTATAATTAATAAAGGGAAATTGAAAATATACCTTCAACAAAATGTAAAATATCAAATGTCATAATGTATATGTATAATAATAATTAGACCGACCAGCCGAACTTTTTTTTTTCGATTTCTTAATGGGCCATATCTGGATATTGTTTTTACATTCTTTACGAGTATTTTATTAGTACAAACTATGGTTCTAAAATAATTCCTTATAGTGCCGAAAGTCGTTCAAAGTTTTTGTGTTGGCGAAAATTGATGAAATTTGACATACTTCCCTTATATCCTCAATAACGCCTCATAGACGTAATAAAATCAGAAAACTGTCTATACGTAATAAAAAGGTATTAAATTAAGCTATACAACGGTAGGTCGTTGCTGTAGTATAATTATTTTTTTAAGTTATGATGTTTTAAATTTGATTTTTTTGTCCAATTTTGTCAAATTTTTAATTGACACCATTTTTTTTGTTCATAGCGATATATTCTAAAAATATAATTTAAATTACATGTAATAGCGAATTTAATAAGCTTTCTAACGGTATACTGTTATTTTGATTTACTCAACAATTCGCCGAGATATAGCCATTTTAGTGATGGCCTGCACTAAAATTTCATACAATTTTTTATTTCTTAAATTAAAAATGAGCTTTTTTGAGCTTTTTCCAGGGCTGGAGCTTTCACTGCTAACTTCAAATTAATAAAAAATTGTATGAAATTTGAATGATTTTATTCTTTTTCCAAATTGGAGAGCAAATAATATTAATAAAGACAGTCAGAGGGAACAAGCATCACAGAATTAAAAAATTTGTAATAATATATTCTGGCTGGCCGGCCCCCTACAAGATATACATCCCATCTTGCTTCACATATTTTAATCTTTCTCCCATAAGAAGTATGTCAACAGAAAGAAAACAAATACATCATCGGCTTATAAACATTTCAAGCATCTATTTCTTCTACAAATATACACCCCATCAGTTCGCTCACCTCAACCCATACCAATTTATAGCATTATGGAATATACCAAACAAAAGATGACATTTCTCACATAAATCACATCAGAGATCAGACCAGGAAACCTTATAAAACCACTTATATATTATCAAATACACAAAACTTGAAACTTTTCTTTTGCTTCTAAAAAAGTTTCTTATTCTTCTTGCGTCTTTTTTTTCTTTCATTTTGCACCATATTGTATGTTATTCATTGATTTATATCAACACCACCCCAACACTATTCATTTTTACACAAAATCGCATACCTTCCACATAATCAGCTTTTCTTATATATGTGTTTATATTCAATAATCAATATAAACTGTCATTCATAAAGATTATACTAGTTTGCAGAACAATAGAACAAGAATACATAAATACATAAAACTCCTAAATGTATACTTTTCTCACTTCCATATTCCTTAATATATAATCATGTATACCAAATGTGAATTGGTTTATATTATTACTTAGTAAACGTGCGTACGTTTTACAATATTGATAATAATATATTACTTATATTTCGATTTCCATCATCAACATAACCATAATTTTTCTTGTTTCTGCAATAGTTCTGTCGGAAAATGCTACCATAAATGCAAAAAATACCAGAAGAAAAAGTAAGAAGATAGAAAGAAAAAAAATGAACAACAATTCACATCTACAATATTAACAACACAACAACAATAACCAATCCAATAAAAAAGAATCCAAGAAGTCTTATCACGTACCAGTGGCAGTGCATTTAAGTCCTATGATTTGAAAAAGAGGAATGAAAAAGATTAGGAAGGGATGTAAATGTACTAACTTTTATATAAACGTACATTCATCCATATCCATCCATCCATCTATATCTATTCACTCATACAGCACAATAAGAACGTGTAAAAAAAAAATAAAAAAAAAAAAATGAAAGTTGAAAAAAATATGCTCTGTTCTGAGTTGAGAGGCAAATATAAGAAGTTTAAAAGTATATTTTTAAAAATACCTAAATCCTTTTGAAATGTTTCTTGTTTTGGTATATATGCGTGTTTATGTGAAGGGTAAAATAGCATTGCAAAACCGAGCACAGCACAGCTCACAGCAATAGCAGCAACAACAACAAAAACAACAAAAACAACAAAAAACTGGAAAGAGGAAAAAAGAAACGTGAATTGAAATCCATTTAGATAAAATAAAGCGTCAAAGATTTAAATAATAAAAAAAAAACACACAAAAATTGTTAAGTTAAATCCTGTTGCCGATTTTTTTTTGCATACATTACAGTTCTCAGGATATATCTGCACGATAACAGAAAATAATCCAGATTTTTTATTTTATAGAAAGAGAAAAAAATTGCTGAATCAGAGTTCATTTTTTTTTTTTTTGTTTTAAATTCTCGAGTTGTTGTTGCGAAGCTGTACCATAAAATTTAAATTGAATAAAATTAACTTAATTAGTGTGCAAAGTCATTAATGCACTGACATAATGATGGTGAAATTTCTCATTGAACGCTTTTTCTTTCATTTGCTCTATATTCCAATATGACCCTTTAAATGAGACGGAGGCCGAACAACACTATGGATTTTAGGTGGAATGAAAATTAAACAGCACATATTTTTTGAAGTGCTTTTTATATATAATGCAACGTCGCTGTTTATGTTAAAAAATTAATGATTGAAAATATTCCAAGTGCTGATTGATGGATGTTAGCGATATCGTCGTTATTTCATATTTTTTTTTTTATTCTTTTTACATAGATTTCAATGTTTGTGTGCTTGATGGCAATAGCATATAAATCTACATAGTAAATAGTAATAGGTGGTTGGTATAAAAAAGCAATGTTTTGGGTGGAAGAAACAAATTATTATTTATGCTTACTGACGTATCAAATTTATATTTGGAAATGTGAAGGAAAAAAAAGTAGAAAGAAAAAGTTTGTTTATGAATTTCAAGCTTAGAAAATCATTATCGAATTTATTGCGTCTAGACTGAAAATTTGAGGTTTTAGAAATATTAAATTAAGAGTTATTTTTATGATGATTTTTCCAAATGAAAGAAATATTTTTTTTTTTTCGAATAGCATAAGTTTCATGATAATTAGATATATATTTAAGATGTTCTGTTTTGCATTATAACCGAAAACAAAGCAATCTCGCGTTTCATTGTCTGCCTTTATATATTACATACAGAAATGCTTTCAAAACATCGCAGTATAGAAATGAGATAGAACATTTGTTTTGCATTCAGTAAACCAAAAAAAAAAAAAAAAATGGAAGAATGTTTGCAGATTTTTGTCCTCTTATTTTCAAAATGTTGTGTTTGTAATATAATATGGGATATAAATGGGAAAAAAATAAAACTAAATAATATAATATTCTAAAAGCTATAATAAGATTTAAAAACACTTCATGCGCTAAAGCTATATAACTGCGTCTTATTTATACGTTATATCAAAACTATACAGAAATAGTATCGGTAGAGATACAGTGAAACATTATATTAATATATTATAAAATAAATAAGCTATATATACACTAAAAGTTTGGAAATGGCATTAAAAGTTTTTAAAGCAGAAATATATACATATATGAAGAGGAAAAATAGAAAGAACATAAAAAAAACATGTAAAGCTCAAGAATATAGAATAGGTTGATGTATACAGAAAATACATCAGAATATTTAAACTCGCATAAGCAAAGCCTAAATAGTATTAGAAACCATCAAAGATTGTAGAAATATATCTTATTAATAGAAAAATATATGCGGATACGAGATACTTTTTGTGAAAACATTGGAAAAGAAAAAAAAAAAATATCAAATACATACTAACTTCCTTATTATTAATAATTTAGGCGCATAAGGTTTACCTTTCTTTCTTTAAAAAAAATAAAATAAAAATAAAAGTTCTTACCTTTGGTAACCTTACTACTTAACCTTCCTATATTAACTATGGGTTATATACTGACTTGCGTAATTTATACTTACCGTTTCGTTCACATAATCACAGAAAATGTTCATTTTCCAACTCTCCGTCTCCGTATTTTATATGATAAAATATATTAGGAAAACTAACTTTCATTTTGTGTATTATTATAGAAAGAACCTATTACAGGTCCATACACTCATTTTTATTATAATACCTTGAGCTTCGCATTTTTACTTATAAAATGTGGGTAAATTAAAGTGGAAGAAGGTAGAAAGTCTGAGTCGTAATTTTTCAGACTTAAGTAATATATTAAAACATATATTTTGATTGTATATAAGTACATACTAACTCTCAACGACTACAAAGTACATATAAGTGAAAAAAGAAAAAAATTTAATTAAATTAAAAAAAAAAAAAAAATTATTGCTTAATTGTTTGTAATGGTTTTCCTACATTAACTTTTCTCTTTTCTTTTTGATACCTCGAACTTTTACTTTAGTTTCTTTGCTTGAACGCAGCAGCATTGGACAATAATATTATGAATTCTTAACGTTTGTACTTTATAGTCTTCTTTTCTATTCTGGTTTTTTTTTCTTCCGTCTTTTTTCCTCTTTGTTCTTTTCAATTCGGCACAAACACAAGCAGTAAAGTAGAAAAAAAATATTTTGTATTAAAAAAAGAAGAAGAACAGCTAGAAAAAAATCTTTTTGTCACGTTGAATGAAAAATGAATAAACTTTTCTGTTGAAAATTAGTTTTTCTCCTCTTCTAGAAAATCTTTGTACTCAAATACACATGCAAACATATATACCAATACTTGCCCTTATATATCAAACTAATATACTTACGTAACATTCTATATATAAGTTTGAAGTGGTACAATAAATACAACTCCAAGAATATATCTATAATAGGTTCAAGCGAATTAAAACTTTTCTTCTGTGCCCCGTTTCTTTTTTTTCTTCGTTTTTCGTTTTTTCGTTATGCCAATTCATTATTATTAATTTATAAAATTTGCAGTTGTTGTAAACTTCTTTTATACTGGTATAACTTAGTTTTTTCTATCGATTTGCAGTAATTAAGTTGTGCACTAAATTTTCTTTTTTCTCTATTTTCTTCTTCGTAATGTATGCCAGTGCTCTGGTATTTGTTTAATAAGAACTAATGTATGAAGAATTGCTAGTAAATTATCTTAACAGTATTTACCTAAGTCATTATTGTTTAATGATGCGGGTCTATTAAACTTAATGTGAGAGGTATAATAATTATTGAAATATTGCGGATTTGTGTAACACAATACTGATGTTTCAAAAACTATTTATAGATTTTGGCTTAGGAAATAATTTAATTCTATCGGCTGAAAACAAATAAAATATATGTTATTCACATTAAAATGTTTCACCTTTCATTTAAACCTTTTCCAGCTCATTGACAATCCGGAACAGAATTATGTTAAACAAAATGTTTAATCTGTTATCTATTTAAAATTACAAGTAATCGTATACATTAAATTAATCACAACGCATTCTATAAATTCATCTGATTAAAAATAATTTTCAGTCAGCTTGAAATTATAAAATAATCAACTCACAATATACTATAAACAAAAAGTTCTAACATATCCTTATGCGAGAAGGATCATTAAATAAACAGAAAAGTACTCTAATAATAAACAGTTTCATTCGTATTCTAACAGAAACTGTAATATATATGGTTGCGATGCGATGCGCTGGTTGCAATGCGATGTTGCTTGATGCACAGCACATCTCAATTGAATACATTTAGGTATAAGATTTTATGTAGCGCAAAATTTATCATGACAATGAGTGAACTTGCATGTTATTATTGTGACATATTTGATATGATAGCATTTCTGATTTATGTTTTATTACATGTAATTTCATGGTTTGAATGAAATTATGGTGCAGTTATTTGTGCATTCTACTCTATCCAAGATACTTCTTTCATTTATGTATTAAATTATATGTTGATTAATGCTAGAAAATGCTGCTACTTTTAAGATGTGGTGCCGGTTTTGTTGAAAATTATTTCATATGATAAATTAATTACATTGTATGTAATGCATGTAGGATACAGATAAGTATATTTTACAAGCATGATCACTAATTAAGTGTAGATAAGCATTAAGCTCAAAATACTATATTTTTTTTTACATAATTTCCATTTTTCTGATTTGAAATGAAACTTTGAAGTAACTTTTTTTTTAAATTTTATTTTAATTATTATATTACTAATTATCTTTTACTTCATTTTTGAGTAAGTATAAACATATTAAGTAGATATATCTAAACGAATCAGTTTATGAAAAATGTTTTTGGTCACAGCATATAACTTAATGCAAATCTTGTATAAAGTGTAAAACGCATATTTATGTAACATTTGAAACGCTCAACAGAGCAAACAACACTCAACAAGGCAATTAAAAGTATCCGAAAATATTTGAATTACTTTTGTAAGTTAGTAAATTTTCGAAATCCATAATGAATCAGAGATTTTTGTTTATTGGTATACATTCCGTTTTTATTGGGCTTACAGTTTTTTTTTTCGTTTTCTGGTTCATTTTTATACCGTTTTTTTCCAAAAATTTATTGGCACCATGCAGAGCTAATTTTTTTTCTTAAGGTGTTAGAAATTCAATTCCGACCGGACTTATGTAAAAAAAAAATGGAAGTAGATTCTAGAATTTGAGACCAACTACTTATTGGGTACATTTTTCGTGTTCAATTTTCTTAGAAAATTCTAGAAAAATGAAAAAAAAAAATAAAAAGCGGGAAGTTGGTTCAAGTATCTAAGTAAATAATTCTTTAATTAATCTTCCTAACAAACCGACTCGATGGTTTAGATACATATTTATATATAAATGAACTATTGTATTCGTTAATGAATCGAATCCAATTGCGTTGAATTAACTTATTGTATTAATTGAGAAAGATAAAAAATATATGTAATTTTCTTGTTGAATATTGAAAAGGGAAATTGAAAAGAAATTTTGTGTCATCCAGAATCATAAAGCATTTTTCGTTATAATAAAAACTTACCCATTTCGATAAAATTGGTTATGTCAATCAAGACATAAAATTTAAAATCAATTTCCGTTCATAGTAACCATTAAAATAAAATAGATATAGCAGTTACCACATATATTTATACATCGGCACCAATTTCAAATCATTTTCCACATATGAAACAAAATAGCTATTCTATCTATTTTTAATGATAAAATAAAATTTATAACACAAAATCTAGATGAAAAAAGAAGAAGAATAACAAAGAAAACCTATTATTAAAAAAAAAAAAAAAGATATTACATAATAGGAAAGGTGGTCTGACCCAACGCCAACGCTATATATTCTATAACATTATTTATACAAGAAGTGATTAATATAATTAAATACTTTACGTATTGTTTACCAAACTACATTATTTATGCTCTTGTTACATCAAGGCAATATAAGAATCATATTTTCAAGGAGCAATAATGTTATCCGTTACAATAAATTATTCCCGTTAAACAATAGCCATTTCGATAATAATAAAAGTATTTTCAATATAGTTTTTCTCTTTTATATCTTGTGAATTACCTCGTGAATTACATAGTTTACAGAAACGAAAAAAAAAAAAAAAAATGAGAAAAACATAAAAAAAAGAAAAATAAAGAAGAATAAAACTTTTACACAAATCTATTGAAACAGTAGGTAGAGGACTACAATACCATAGATGGTCTCTAACCTAGCATTATTATAAAGGTGTTACTATGGATAGGTATGGAGAAGTATTCGCCATAAAATTATACAAAAAACGTACGAATATTTTATGGTCTGCAATTTCTTAGATACGTGTATATTATCGTTCTACAATTCTTACAAAATATATTAAATCTAGTAATATGTAGGGTCGGTAGAGGAAGATGTAGATACCTATGTTGTTTATATAGAAAAGCATTTATAACATAAAACCATATATTTATACATACATACATACATATCCACTATACCTATATAGACTTGGTCATACTATGGTCTACCAATAGACTTGGATATATATATCCAATAAGAAGAGTAGTTTTCTTTGGGCTTCGATTGCTTCAATTCTCATATTCTATTATATTATAATATACTTGTATAATATTACGTATAGAATGGTATGGGCAAAGTCATACACAAACACATACATATATATACATATAAGTATAAATATATCTGAGCTGAATTACGTGCAAGTTCAGAATGGTTAACTTGAAGTTTTTGCTAAGGAACATTTAACTCCTCAAGAGTAGAAAACTTTTCCTACTTATACTCGTATATACGATTTTCATATTATATTACAGTACATGAATGATACATTTTAGAAAAGTTTTCGTCTTATTCTTATTCTTTTTGTTTTTTTTTTTTTATATTTTATTTTTGTTATGTATGTGCGGTATACACAATCATAATAATAGTAATAATAATAAAATATATAGAAATTAAGTATTTATGAGAATATATAAACGAGGAACGTCTAAAAACAAAAGATCAGAAGTTTTATAACCTTTCTGTATTTTGTCATAATTTGTTGTGATGTTGATTTGATGATAAAGAGAGGGATTGAAACTTTTATTATTTTATGAGAGATTTTATATAACAAAAGAAACATACAGATAATTTAGAGTTTCCAGAAGTAAAACTTTATAGGTTTTCTATTTGGTATGTCTCTACTTGTCACTTAGATCTAGACATAAATTTTACACTTTCAAACACCACATGCGCTATTTCTGTTTTATATAATATCTTGAACGAATTTATTCAAAATGTTTTCCATTATTAAATTTTAAGCCCCCGAAGTTATTCGGTTATATTTCTTTTACACAATACAAATCTCACCTCATACACATGAACTATGTCAATGTCAAAGTATATGCGTTGATATCAAAATAACAAAAAAGAAGTAGAAAAGGGGTGATAATTTAATAAACAATCGAAGTCAAAAGTAAATTAGTTTTTGCTCGTATAAATTGATAGATCAAAATGGAATTTAATTATCTTTTCCAACGAACACTAATAATACCTTTTTAACGTTGACTAGAACAGAAAAAGACATCCAATAAGTATCAGCAGTGGTGTACTGACTGTAGACTCGCCTGGCCCCATATATTTTCAGTAAACGTTTGGATGCACCGGAAACATTCATAAGCTGTGCTATCTAAAGGCAAAAAGACTACAGTACATAAATATATACTTACCGCAGCCCAAAAGAGTTTATGTTTACCTGAAACCTTAAAAAGAATGAGCTGCCAATGGATTGGTACACTACTTCATTTTTGTTTAAAATGTTAAAAAGTTAAATAATAAAATCGATAATTACTTATTTAATTTTTTTCGAAAATTGTTTAAAATTTTTCAAAAATGAAGTAAAAAACAAAATGTATTTGATTTAAAGATATTTTTCAATTTGTATCTCGAATTGTGTCTAGTTTTTATTACATGAGAGTCTCACTAACCTCAAGCATATAATATTAGAAAAACGACAAAAATTGTAGTCATAGTTATTATAGCCATTTTATTTCTTAATAAAATGTCCAACTATTCTTTTGTTTTTAATACTTTATTAAAAGAAATGTTTTCCTTTTAATATTATTGAAATTTGCTAGCGGGCAAAATCCGCTTGTCGTATGGTCAGTACACCACTGAGTGCTAGTGCATTTATTCAAATAGACATCTGCTGGTTTTCCTTACATAGTTAACCCCTTTCATAAATAAATATACCCTCTCTAGTTATTTTATACTGTATAAAAATGCATATACTATATTAAATTCATATACAAACCACCCTATGTAAACAATGCAATATGCTATTGTGACAAGTTTACAAATCTTGCTTCTACATTTTAATGAAGTACTAAATGCTATACACCAATATTATGTGATGCATATATAATCTATGCATGGATCATAAACTTTGAAAATTCTATAGTATACAATATATACAAATACATTATACATATATTATAGTGGAAGTTATTTATATGTTTAGTTTATAATATAAATAGCATATCATTTTTCTTTATTTTTGAAATTAAAAGCTTTGGAATTTTTATATCTATCTTCAAAAGTAAATCTACTAAGGAGACTTATATATTTTTGAAATTAAAACGATAAAACTCTAAATATGAAACAATGTAAAAATGTATTGGCAGTTTATTTTCTAAATTATCCAAACTTCATTTTTTTTGTTTTTTTTTAGGTTTTGTACATTTTGTTGTTGTTTTTGTTTGTTTTTTTTAACACTTTTTTTTGGATCTCATCAGGATTCGCCGGGCGGAGTTTGATGATCGATATACCAAAAGACGCAGATTTTTTTTGACGTTTTTAACTATTTCTTTTTTTTTGCCTTGAGATCCATTTTTTTTTTTGTTTATCGGGTGATATTGTCCACTATTCTTCTTCGTTTTCTTTTGGGTTGTATGTATTTAAATTATAATAGGTGGCTCTAGTATCTATAAATTATACTCTATAAATTATAGTTTTAATTAAATAATAGCTTTTAAGAAAATGAATTTAGTAAAATTGCATTTACAACAAATGTTTTTATATTTCATGTTAAAATTCTTAACCGGTTTTGCTAACGATTTTTAAAATTATTTAAAGAAACAAGGAAAGATTGTAAAATTTGAATTTTATTTTATTTGAAAATAAAAAAAAAGGAATGAATATCGTGACCTATATTTTTATTTTCTGAATCTCATGTTCGTATTCTTTTTAAAAAAAAGAATGTACAATAAATTCAACACCAATTACTTACTTGTGAAATTTAAAATTATAAATTGTTTCACAGCAAATCCGGCAATCTCCATTTTATTATTAATTTGTAACGGTCATATAATCAACATTTTAAATAAAATATAAATGTCATGGGATGTAGGAGTGATGAAACTAAAATTACAGCAAAACAAATTCTTAGAAAATATATTAAAAAAAAAATAGATTTTGCATTTGGTCGTATATAGTATTAGACCCCTCATCGAATTAATTAAATGACGATTGAGAAATGCGTATTTTTTGCAACAGACGAACGAGGTTTCTTTTAAGGTATGCTCAAGCTCATAGTTAAAACCACTGATACCATTTAGGTACTATAATAAAGTTGATATTAGCTGTTTGTAATCGAATTTCGATAAGACTATCAAAGTTGAAAATAATAATTTATATTACGTTCATTAATATTATATTCCGCTATACCGATTAAACAATAAAAGATTCAAATATTATATCGCGGAGAAAAAGAAATAAAATAAAATTTATATTATAAATAATCTTTTTTTTTAATAAAAAAAAAAAAAAATCTATTTATTTTTTCATTTTGATATATTTTCAGAAATATTTCCAGAAATTTTTCACAAAAATAAAATACCCATCACTAATTATGTTCATTATTCTGATTTTTAATGCGAACGGTATCTTATTAAAATACAGGAGAAATGAACAGTGAAGATAATTAAAAAAAAAAAAAAAGATAGAAAGAAATGGAAATTGAATATGGATGAAAATAAATCTGAAAAAAGGTTCTATAAAACTATAATCGTTTATTTGATCCTAATTACACCATATTTTATATTTATTGCCTCCATTCAGCCATAAAATTCATTACAATTCGTATAATATCTGTTCCAGACAATATCATTAAAATGGAAATATAGTTGTTTCGTTTGCCGCATCACCTAATATATATAAGTCGGTTATACACGTATATATATTACATGTGGAATAGTCAATTCTCAAAGTATCATCGCATTTCATTTAATATCATTTACCGCATTAAACTACATAAGTAATATACGATGCCGTCCATAAGTTCATATAGGCATAAATCGGTGCGTGTGTGGAAAGTTAACTTGAAACCACTCACTATATTCAGTTTTATTTAATATATCACTAAGATTGCCATATATGGAGGGTTGATTAAAGTAACAAACACAACAATAATATTCATGGATGGTAGCATTAGGATAAACTCTCCTGTAAGCAATGATAAGAGGATTAATGTTTTCTGTATATTATTATTGTGTTTGCCAATTTAGTAGGTATGGACATAGTCTTGTAATCGGTGCGTGTACTGTGTAGCTACGGTAGACACAGCTTTTAGAAATGTTTTCAATATAAAATTCTAAGTAGTGAATATTATGTGGTAAATGTGCAGCAATGTCGGAGTAAATAGTTATTACCAACAGTCTAAAAAAAACACACTTAAATACCAAGTATTTTCAATTTAAGATATGGAATGTGCAATTATTTTTACGAAATATTTCGAGAATATTAATAGTAAATAATATCTACGGAATGAGGATACCTTGAGGACTGTGACAACAGTAAGGCATCAGATAAGTAAATAAGTCATGAGTCCTTTTTTTTTAAAACAAAGAACATCACGAAACCAAAATCTCTTATTCCGCGATAGGACGTCTTTAGAGAATTTGAGAATATCTACTAATAAGATCAAAGCGCAGTATATTTAAAATATTCTGCTCAGTAAAGGTACACTTACACCAATATGATTTCTCTGGACCTATCGATACAATAGTTGTAAGGTATTAACGATTTTATTTATCTATAGTTAGATAAAATAGAAGTTTTTATTCTCTTGCTTTGGAATTTTTTTAAGTAAACCATACACGTTTTTGAACATTATCAATCTTCTAACATGTCTCTGTTATTTTATAATTGAGATTATTTATTAAGCTCATGCTGATGTTAGATATCCAAGTTCACATAGCAAGTAAAATGAATTGCAACTGGGAAATCATATATTTTTTTAAGTAAAATTAAAGTACGGAAGATATCATTAAAAATACTGAAGTGTTCGAAAACTTGGCGCATCATGAAATAAAAAACAAGAAGCACAGTGACACTTCTGAGTTGAAATGAAAAATATTTAGTCCAAAGATTTTGCTTGAATAATGTCGTTATTATCCAATTAACCTAAAAGTTTTACCCCTATTGAAATTGTCGCAATTTTTATTCAAACGTATATAACAATATAATATAGTAGGTATGTAGTAGGTACTTATACAACAGAGCATCATTTTAGATAACCAGCATATTTATATGTGCATTAAGTCTTCCATTTTTGGTTAGATGAGGTCCTAATATTGATTTTCCTTTATTTATTATCTGGACTAAAATAACTATTCCATCATAACGTTTTTTCCGCAGCTGTTGCTGCAAAATGTGTTACTATGAACGCGCTTTATGTTCCATCTAACACAATGTTGCATTGATTAAAATATTTATGATCTTAAATAAATAAAAATTAATATTTTAATAATGTGATGGTGCAATCAATATTGGAATTGTGAAATGGTCAATTCGGCA
>JAABKK020020555.1:0-18717 GCA_011634745.2 Catotricha subobsoleta | reverse complement strand
TATTTCAGCGAAATCGGACAAATAGTTTTCGAGATATTGTAAAAATAAGATAAAACTTATAACGCATGGTAACGCATAACCACGCGTTTTTAACGCTGCGGCAAATTGGAAACATGCGTTTCACGCCGAGCTCTACACCATAGTAAAATTTCAAGAAAATCGTCGGAACCGTTTTCGAGATATTCGTACAAAAAGGACAAACAAAAAATCATTTTTTCAAAAATGAACCAAAACGAAGAAAAATCTATTTTGAATATTTTAAAAGTTATATCAAGTATACCCTGGTGAGAATAAAAAATACGTTATAATGTAATATACTTTACAAGGTATACATAGTATTCCATAATGGTTTTGTAGAGTATACTTATTATGCATACCTTACAAAGTGTGATTTTTACTAAAAATTACCACTAGGGATAACCCAACTTAAAATTAATTGTTTGCTTATAAACTAAATTAATACTTTGATCGCACTATTAAATTATATTTAATTGGTCTTAAAGGTAATTTAATATTTTTAACGATATGTCGATATTAGATGGTATTAAATAAATTAATATATGACGGGTTTGGATGATAATTTAATATTATTAATGATCTGACTGTGTTCAATATTATACTTATTGATAATCACATTGACGGAAATTACTGTGCGTAAAAACCATAAATTTAAGCGACGTATTCAAGGTAAAGTTTTAAAGGCTCCTACAAAAAAAATTTACTAACGAACTATTGGGTCTTGACATTCTCAATATTGAGACGTCTGCACACTGGATTTTTAATCTATTCAACATTTTAATGATTATTAGGTAGTGATAAAAATATTGTATAAAATCGAGCAATTTGCGTCCAGTGGTCAAATGAAGAAAGGTACATGAATTCATGTATCGTAGAATAATTCTCATGGCAATTATGTCTCCTGCAATGTAAACAAATTCATAAATAAACGCTCAAAGAAGACATGTCAGACTCACGATTTAATTTTTTTAAAATGAATCATCCTATTAAAATAAATATAAACAAAATTAGAATTGAAATCGAAAAGACAATTGTTTAATTGTATAATTTTGGGGACGCCCTGTAAGTATATGAATTTTGAATGTGTAATTTTCAATATGTAATTATGTATTTCTCCGTTCAATATAGTAATTACAGACTAAGTTTGTGGGAAGGTGTATTTGTTTATTATATGCTTTGTTTATAAATATGATTTGGCTTTTCAGTGATTGATTATATCCATATTGAAATATTCAAATGAAATTTATTGGTTATTATGATGAATTTTGATTTTAATTATTTGTTATATGTATTTGTGAAATTAATTAAAAGTTTAATAATCATTTAAAAGTTTTGCCTTGTGCAACTTGCATTTCAATGGTAATTATTTTTAATGATCAAACTGCGTATAAATATTTTCAATACACATTTTGATTATATTAAATGAGCAAAATAATTTAGCTTGTATAAAAGCAAAAAAAAAAGTTTTCGAAATAATAATCGCTTTATTATCGTATCAGATAACCGTTGATAAAATATAATATAAAGTGCGCCATTTTGAAAATTTAATTACAATGGTCTAAATAAAAGAAAATGTATTCTAGGTATTCTATTTTATTTTTAATTTTGTTCACCTCACAAACATAATTATAATTAATTATATTCTATTTCGCATTTATATCTTCATATTTTATTTTTGTGTATATAATTCGAGAAAAAAGTAGAACCAATGCTTAACGTTAAATGAAATAAATGAGAGGCTCTGTCACGATTTCAAAATATTATGTAATAATTATTAAAATTAAATTAATACTAAAAGAAAGTTGCCTGGTTACGTACACTTACTTGGTAGACGTGCTAACATAAATTTGTAGTCCATTTGCTCCCAATCCCAAGGGAACTATTAATTTTTATTAAATTTTCCAGCCCTTAAAAAATTGACGTTGTGAAATAGAATAATATAAATAATAAATACAATAAAAACCTAAAGAGCGTGTACTTAATGATTCATTTCATAAAAATATAGAGAGATCGCGCGGTATAAAATTTAGAAATTAAAATTATGGGTAATTTGAGTATTAAATACTTTCAAATCGTATCGTATACTTAGAAGGTATGGCGTATACAGAAATCGCAATATTTCAACATAATTTTTAATCTTGAAAATATAAAACGATAATGGATATTATTTTAAATTTATTAATGGAATCAACGTGTCAAATTTTGTTAACCCGATTATAAAGAATATAAATATATATTTTATATTTCATACTTATTTTATATTTTATAAAAAGTATTATTGGTTATTATAACGGCTTTAATTTAACTTTTTTTCTTCTACTTTTTCGAAAGAAATAAAATTATTTATGGTGTACTTAAAGCAAAACAAATCGACTTAAATTTAATATAAAATAAAGTAGGTATCGTGTAGGTATGTTATAACTACACGGGGAATAAAAAAAAAATATGCAACGAAAAATCCGCATAAATTGAGAAATAAGAAAATATTTTCCATTAATTTAATGATGAAGATGAATGAGGTATTAGAAGCAAATAATAAATAAAGAAAAGCTGATATATTGCTCTGTTTTTTTTATTATTATTATTTACCCGCACCCGCATAACATCCAAAGTAACATAATATAAAATATAAAAAAATAGACGTTATAACTCATTTAATATTGATTACAAATTCAATCGATTAAATGTTTCTTTATAAACCGATCAAGATAAAATAGTTTAAATACACGAATGTCAAATTAAATTTCTCTTGAATTAAATACAGTTATTGATAAAAATGTAATAATTTACTGGGAACGGTAAGAAAACAACATACGTTCAAAAAATAAAAATAAAACAAGAAAAGAAGTTTTGTTGGAAAACTATCAGCCAAAGCGAATAAGATATATTTGTCTATACAATTTTAGAGTTATTTCGAAACAAAATATGTGTTTCTCCTTTTTTTACAAACGAAAATAATAATAATAATAATGATATACATATAAAAAAAAAAATGTTTTTTATTAATTAATTATTTTAGTTATTTAAATTAATCAAAGGTAGACCCGAAAAACATGGCCGCACTTCTCTAATGCAAATGTGTACATTTTTTTTTCGATTTATTTTCATAACAATAACAAAATAATAATACAAAAAAAACAAAAAGCACACATTTTTACCACCCAATATATTATTTTACATTATTTGAATGTGTGTAATACTCTGCTGCAGGCAACAGATGATTGAAAAAAAAAACGCTTTTATTTATTCGAAATCACTTCCCTCTATTTATATATATTACTTTTTTTTGCAATTGTTAATAAGTCTCTGCCATAAATGGTAGAAAATTACACTCAAAATTATAACACACCAACCCCACACAAATATATTATTTTAAGTGTTTTATTTTAAAGTCACCAAACAAACAAAAAAAAAATTGTTTTAAAATTTCCATGTAGAAAGAAAAAACATTGTTTGACACCTGTCAGTGTCTACTCTTTATTGTGGAAAATACTTGAATGGAAAACTTCAAAACTTGAGTTGAAAATGAGATACAAAATTTATGTACAATCTTCTCACGAACATATCTACACATTGATATCGTGCTCTATGTTCATAAAACAAGCTCACCAACCACAATCAGTTGAGTAACTATGGTTAATACACGGAATTTGGTAGAGCTGGCAGAGCGTGCCATTTAATAAAAAAAAATAAAGAGAGTATGTGGACGTTGAATTATAATGGTGAAATAGTATGCTTTAGCTTGGAAAAGCTAATAGGAAAATGTACATGCGGAAAAATAGGTACACATTATACAACAATATTGGAAGCGTTAAGCTCTTGTTGTGTGAACGAATCAAATCTATTTCACTTTTTCTTTTCTTTTTTTCGTATGTTTGTGATGGGTGCAATTTTCATTGTGAATCGATAGCGACGCAATGTGCGTACTTGTAATTGTAGATATATGGAAGGAAATTGTTGAATGTTTTGTTTGAGTGTATCAAATTGGAGGCATGTTTTATGTGAGAGATTTCATATTGAGAGAGACATTATATTTATTGTGTTGTATAAATATTAAGAGAATTCTCACCTTAAATTATAAAAAAAAAAAAAACGGAAAAACGGAAAAAGAGAAAAAGGAAACAACATCTACCTTCGAGTCTCCATATAATATGTATACCTATTTGCTATTTCTATATACGTTGAATAATACTTTTACGATGGCAACTTTATCTACTATAATTCCATTATATAATAATAAAACATGTACATTTTACTAATAAAATAACTTAACAAAAGATGAATACATATTATAATATTGTTAGACCGTTACTATTTAGTGTCTCGTCTTTTGAGTAGTGCTATTATTGTTTATATTATGTTAAATTCTTTGTTGTTAAAACAGGAAATTTATTTACATATTATAGCTAATAATTCAACAAAATTATATAAAATGTTTTAAAAGGTAAATAAGTATAACAATACATTATTGCACAGCTACGGGTAATAACCAGTCATATTTAATAATGCTTTTTGTTTAGCGATCGTAATGGGTATCATAATATTCAAATTTAAGTATTTCGAGTATAATCAAATAATGTTAATTAACTAGACATATATTTGAATTGTTTAATATGCGATAGGAAAAATAAAGATATTTCATTAATTATTTCAAGTGTCATAAATTTTAATATGGTAAATTTTATATGAAACAATTGCACGGTTAATTTAATAAATTTTATGTAACTAAAAATTGTTTGTATTTATTTATTTATTTAATATGGTTTCTTTAAATTATCCAAAATGATCTCAATTTCAAGTATCTACAATAACTGTGTACTTCGGAATTTACGGATATGTAATTAAAAAAAATGTATGGAAATTAATAAATTTTATTAATTAATGCAAAAATATGGTTTTCGATTATTATGGTAGTATTTCATATGATAAATGAATATTTGAATCAGAAATGGAAGTAAATAATTGCATTAATCCATTACATTTTTGGCGTAATTCTGTGATTAAGAGGATTTTATTTTAATTTTTAATCATAATTCAATTATTTTTACTCATTCTTATATTGGTTACATGAATGACATTTCCGTGTTGAACGGTAATAGAATTAACATTCACTTGTTTTTTTTTTTTTTTAAATACTCATGTGTATGTATTGCAAAGCTAAAATCAGGGTTTCGATTGGATATATGGAGAAAATTAAAAGACGTGTGTTCTTGTTCGTATGCAATAAGGAAGTATAGTTTTATTAAAATGAAAATGATAACAATATCTATTGCAGGCAAATTAACAGGAATGGGCAAGTATATATTTAAGTGCAATCTTACTCCCTCGAAATTGTACTTAAGTATCATTTTCAGAGTACATTTACTGATATATTTTACCTAAGTATGATTTCTTGGAATTTTACTTGTACTGGAAAATATTTACTGTACTTACATACAATTTTTCGGAATACTGAATACTTATTACTTATACTGAAGTATCAAAAATTCAGGTACTTGCCCATCACCGATGTGAATTAACTATGTTTAGTTCGCAAAATTTTATTCATTATTATTAACACTATGATCATGATCAATATTTAAATTACTTACACCCGTATTCACACCAATTTTAGCGGTTCGCTAAATTCTAGTTAAGTTAAATTTTGTATGCGTTTTTGTGGTTAGCGAGAGTTTAGCGAACCGCTAAAACAGTTGTGAATACCGCCCTTAGAATCACTATATATTAAATCTACTAAAACTTAACTGTAAATAATTTAAATTGATTGGCTTTTTTTTGTTAATATTTTGATTAAATTAAAAATATGGGTAACATTTTGAAAATCTAATTACTGATGCGTTGAATAAAAAAGTCAAAATAGAATTTGATTGCAATGAATCCTAAACGCTAAAATGGTGTGCATTTTACGATAAGTACAATTAATTTTCATTTACGTTTCTCTTTTCTTTATTTAAGAAAGAATTAAAGTGAAATAAATTGTGAGCATTTGCCCTATATTAATTATTTTAAAATGGTCAGGTATTTATTAAATTTATGTGAAGCTTAAAAAATTTGCATGTCCAAAGCGATTTTACCTCAGTTAATCCATCTGAAAAATACCAAATTGGCTGTTGCTAGGCAATGATTGATTTTTTTCTAACCACATCAAGGATATAAAAAGATTGACTTGGAAACAAAGTAAGTATTCGGTTAGATCATTAAAACCCGTCTATTTTGAAAAGTTTAATATTATTTTTTCTTTTGCACAATGATTAAAACAGCGTTAGAATACGTTAACTTTTTTCTTTCTTTTCGATTTTTTTTTTTTATCTTAAATCCGGAGAAATCATGCATTATTTATCTCAATTAAGGATAGAATAGAGTATTTCTATTTGAAAGAGTGAGTATTGTGTATTTTTCTTTCTTTGCATTACTATTTAATGAAAAATATACAGAGCCTTAAGATTTTATACAACACAAACTTCGAACATTCTATTGCAACAATTTGAGACAATGCGGTCTACCTACCACAAAAAAAAATGTATGTATTTTCACATTTCATCCTTGTTTTAATTACTTAGTCTGAAATAATTAATTTAAATAAGTTTTTTTAATTGAATTTTTATGGTCCATATAAACAATTCATAGATCTTGTAAATAAAAAACAAAGAATGATAACATGGAAAAGGGCAATAATCTTTTCTTTCATTTTGATGAAAGGTATTCAATTTTTATACAAAACCGAACAAACGATATTTCGTTTTCATTTTTAGTTTATTCTAAGAACAGAAAATCTGTGTATTGTTATAATGCCATTTTGGAAACCTCTAAACCTCAGTTAAATAATAGATAGAATTATTTTTTATTAAATGTTCTCATCAATTTCTACGAAATTTAAGGGAAATTTTCCATTGTTTCTTATTGACCTACATTTCATTCAAATATAATAATAATAATAAAATTTTCTGTTTTCTTGTGAATTTTTTTTTTTTTGTAGATTTTCGCTTAAATACAACAACTTATGTGTTCTTTTTGTAAATAGAATTTAGGAACTATCCTCGTGTATAGCGATAGATGAAGCATTATTAATAAGAATTAGAATCGTTATATTGTTTGAAATAAAAAGAAAAATAAGCTGCCCGTTATTTTATACGCTACTTTACATTTTTCTCGTCTTTGATGAATTTTTAAAGAAAAATAAGCAAATAAAAGCGGGCAGAGCTTTGGCCAATATGTACGCACAGCGTACACGGGTTTCATCTTGGTATGAGGTTTTAATTTTAAAACGCGTATATAAGTAAAACGATCTGATATTCGTGCAAAGCCACAAAACTCCAAAGAACATCATATATATATATTAGGGTGACCGGGTTTTCCACTTTTCCGAATTTTGGATCGGACAGAAGCTTAAAATGTTGTATTTGGTGAATAATGAATGTACCCAAAATTTGGTGCCGATAAGTTAAGGGGAAGTCGTGCCTCAAGGGGGTTGAAGTTTGAAATTTGAAAACAGCAAAGGGGGGACCTTTCTGCCCGATCCAAAATTCTAATAAAAAAAGGTCTCCATACAAAAAAAATGGCAAGACCTCGAGATATAAACTTAGAACAAACCAAAAAAAAACACGTGATCGAAAGAAAGAGGCAAGTTCACCGAAAAAAAAGGGGCAGAACCACCCGAAAAACCAAAAATCGAATAAATAAAATTGGATCCAAGACAAAAACAAACAAAATACATATTAAAAAACGTCCGTATGTATATTTATCTTAAAAAAAATTCTGTGACTTTTGGTATATTGACCATCAAAATCCGCCTGGCTAATCCTGAGATCCAGAAAAAAAGTGGTTAAAAAAATTGTCTAACCAATACTTATAATTTTTGAGATTTTTTTTCCGGCGGTATTGTTTCTTTTTTTTTTAATTCATACAAAAATGAAGTCGTGTAACTACCAATCCATTGGTAGCAAGTTTTTCAAAATTTTCGAATTTTTTTAAAAATGAAGTAAAAGCCGAAAAAAAAATCAGAAAAGCTTATTTTTTTTTATATAAATGAAGTAAAATAATTCAATATTTATTAATTATAATTTCAATAGACAAATAATACTTATACTAATAGATGTGAGTAGATGATGCGTAAAACCGTATTTTTAATAAAAACGGAAAAAAATAATTCATAGAATTAATATTAATTCAATTTGTTAAATAACATAAAATAAAATATAAAATGAAATGCGATATTCAACCAATATTTATTTTTCCAAGAATGGATGTGTTGTCTGGATACCACATAATGGAAGTTATAATAGGCCGTCCATTCGAAATTAAATAGTATATTATACAACTTAGACTAATGTATATAGACGGCTAGACACCAAATTACTGTATCTGAAATAATATACAATATCAGATACAAGGTTTTGCTTTTTAGACGACATCATACATAAACATTTTGATCGAATATTCATAGTATTCATAGTAAATAATAAGTAAATGGTTTTTCGGAAAGGAAAATTCAAATATTCTATTAGAAATATTTGAAAATGTATATACCAAAACGATTGAAATAGGCAAGATATTCTAAGAAATGAACACAACTTACATTTTCTAAACATCATATGTCGATTATGTGAATTTGTAAATGAAAATTGGTCATGGTTTATGCTGTCGAAATATCGGATCAATTATCAAAGCTTACCACAGTTGTATAAACATTTAACCAATATGCTTTATAAAGCTTAAAATCTTAATAGCTTGAATACTGCTAAGCAAGGTGAGAGGATTAAAAGAATTCTCTTCTATCTAAAAGAAAATTCATTTACGTCTATTTATTTATATACAAATGTTACTTTTAACTTATTTTCATAGCTTTTATCATTTTTAATTCACTTATTCGAAAATGTATCTTTCAAGGAATTTAATAACAGTAATGTGGTTGTCAGTATCCGCAATGAAAATAATATACTTAAAATGACACTCAAACTTGTTTGTTTTTTGTTTTTTGTTTTTTTTTTCTTAATGTTTTTCAAGCACAGAAAAAAAAATCATAAATTTATTTCTCGCTATATTTATTTTTACGAAATTTGTCTTTATTATTTTCATTTCATCAACCCCCTCAATCTAAAATTATGATAAATGATGAGTGAGCACATAATATTTAAAAACCCATAATACACAGAAAGCAAGAAAATAACTCGCCTTTTGTGTAGAAAATGTAAGTATATAGCATAAAAAAGAAGTAAGTATATGTTGAAATAAATCCATTCATATTGTTACAAATTTTCGTATGGTAATAGATCGTCGTCGCTTTGCCGGGATTGTTATTGTACAAGATTGTGTTTTATTACATAAAATATAACATATGTAATATTATTTAGTGTTAAGTATTTTCTATAAATAAACACCAAACAATATACCTTATATCAATCACACATACAAAATGTTATACATCGTGACAAATTATTATACATACTTCTACTTATATTTTATGTTTTTTTATTCCATTTTAACATTGTAATAAATATTTTTGTTATTTACTGGTACCAAATTTCAAGTAAAATTTACTTTATTCGGGTATTATTGGTATTGTAGTCCATATAAAGAAGGGAAATATAGCAATTTTTCTTTTATAATTATTCAGAAAAATTACTCAACTTCAAATAATATGCATATCAAAAGATTCATAGGAATTATAATTTGCTCGCAAATATTTTAAATATTTACTTATTGAAACATACAAATTACAAGACATTTAAATTACATAGAATTTCACATAAAATATTGAAGACAAAATTTGATCCGATTAATAATCTTGTTCACATAAATCTTAGCAATAAGTAATAATATTGTATAAGGATTTTCATTTATGTAATTTAATATAACATACAAAGTGTTTTGAAAGCGCCATATAATTAAAATGATTTATAAATAAATACGTTTAAGTTTATGTTGCAAGCATTGAAAAATCGTTCACGTAATAGGTAATAATGACTTTGCTATTTTTTTAATTTTGAAACTTGAAATTATTCGTATATATTTGCAAATACTGAAACTACATTGATTTATATTTTTTTTTAAATTTTTGTTATATCTTTTTATTTATTATTGTTATGTTTGTTTGGGCCTTTCAATATATGAAAGAAAAAAAAAAATTCAAACAGAAGCATAGAACATAAATATCGACTATTTCCACATTGTATTATGTGTTTTGTTGCATATTTCAATAGAAATTGAACATACTGTTGAATGATTGTGTTTCAAATTCACAATAAACTAGAACAGTGCTTCATTTTTTATTCGTAAAAATGATTTTAAGGTGTTTTTAAAACAACAACGAAAAGCTACGAACTTTTGATATTTTTAAACTAATTTAAAGCTGCTATACATAATGGTACGACAAAAGATAGTATTCAAATATGTAGTTCCATATTCTTAATGTATGCAAAAAAAATAAACTAAAGCTGAAAATGATCTTCAGTATGAACGAAACATCGCACATATTCAACAATTATAATTTAAATTTAAGTGTATTTAAGCGGTTTAACGTGTGCTGATTAAATCATTCAAACGGAGCTTGAATTAGATTTCTCGAGAAAAATTAAGTACAAAGCTTTTTTTATTATTATTGTTTTAAATATGGAGCAAAGTAAGCTGAAATATATAAAACGAGCGAACGAAATCAGCTTTTTTTTTTCAATATTCCTATTTGGTTCCTTTCTTCCTTTTTTTTATCAATCTAATCGAATAAACCGGTTTGTATTCCATTATATGAGCTCAAGTTTCAGTTTTCATTATTTGGGCCCTTGGGTGTATATCATTTTATTTGCAACCGCGCAAGCAACTGAACATATAAAACGTATCATTTCTACGTATAACAAGTCTAAAGAGATTATACATAAACATTGTGAAAAGCACGAAAAACATTTTTACATAATACGTACTTAATGCACCCCAAAAAAAAAATATTTCTTGAAATATAAATGTTCGGGTGTCTACATATGCTCAAATCAGGTTACTTGAATTTATAATATGATATTATATGTGACTGTGTGCTAAATGTATTTATATAATACATTTAAATATATTAAATATATTTTTCTATATATTCATTTAAATATCTCGCGGGACCTATTAGTCAAGGATTTAATGTTTTGACAGTAAATATATATATATAATATATATATATGTTATATGTATATACATTTATTTCTAATGTACATGCCGTACAATAATATTTCCCTGTCTTTATTTGCATTTTCTTACCCCTTAACCAGCACAAAAATAGAGTTGACATAATTTTTCCATGATATTCTTATGGTGATGGTGTGATATGGTGAATTGTTTTATTGGTACACATTAATTTCTTCAATTCAAATATTTTGTGAAATTTAAATCCTATTAACCTAATTTAATTTCACTGTATCCAATAAATGTTGAAGTTAAAAAAATATATAAACAGAATACATTTTATTATTAAAGCTTTCATACCCGCACGTTGGTATAGATCTTTAAATGAAATGCAAAAGCTTAATGGGGTGTGATGCGTTAATACTAGCATTAATATGCGTGACACTGCTTTCGATTTATCTTCCTACACTTTTCGTGATATATATTTACAGCGTATGTATACGCTACGTCGTCATTTCTTCGGTACATATGTTGTTTACATGTTGTATTATTATCATTTAACTGTGTATTCTATACAGTGTTATTTGTCACAATAAACAATAAACAATAAAACCAATTTTCGTAAATAATTTATGCTAATTTGGTTTTATTTTAAATTAACTTTCTATACCATATATATCCATAATTTAATCATTTTCCCACTTGTGGAGTAAAGGGTATTACACAACTATTGAATATGTTTATGATAATGAATTATTTAATAAATTATTGTCTATAGCATGAATTTTCATTCTCAATTCTCAAATTAAACTTCAAATTGGAATATCATTACCTACATCCTAAGTACAATTCTAGTCAAGTGTGCATGTATTCACCGAAATAAATATATTATTTCAATTCTTAAAAAAAAAATAACGAAATCCATGCAGAGTTTTCTTTTATGCCGGTTATTGTATTATTCCGTTTAAATATTAAATTGGAAAATATCTAAATTTAGTACTTATTTAGGGGAAGAAAATCTTTGATACATTCGTCTATAATATAACATAAATTCTAAAATTTCCATAAATTTTTTATCAATTTTCGGCTATTGATTTTAATTTTTAAGCAGACAAATGAAAAATATTTTCTTCTACATTTTTATATTTTGAAATCAAAATACAGTTTAAGCTTTTATACCACTGTTCACGTAATATTTCTGCATGCGGGCTTTATATCCATTAATATAAACTTACCGGTTTGTGTACTGGAATCAAAAAATGTACTAGTTGTTTCAACTGTCATTGTACCTATGGTGCCATCTGTAATTTGTGCGCACGAATCTCTTCGCCCTCGATAACTGTAAATGGATAATATTTTTCATTAAATTTTGTCTATGATAGAACATTATTTATCCATGATACTAACCGACATGTATCATCACTTTGGGAGCTTTGTCGACGAAAATTTCGACAACGAATCATTTCTTCAGTTGTGCTTTGACGTCGAAAGCCTCGTGAAATTAGAATTTCTTCTGTAGTTGATTGACGACGAATAGCTGGTCGTTGTGATGGAGTGATATCTGTTGGCGGTGGTGGACGTGCACATGGACTTGGATCTCTGTTATATACACATGAAGAAAAAAAATACTTTGTTTTAGTATTCTGTTATAAATGATAAATATGTAAATGATTTGCTATTGCTGGTTATGATAAAACCATACTTTAGATTTTGTTTTTCGTTTTGTAAAACAGATGAATTATTTTTACTGCCTTTTATTTACATATTTATCATTTTTGAAATATTGGCATTGATATCGATATAAAATAATTATAAAAGGTACGTTCGATGTAGGTATTACATATCGAATTTAATTAACGAACTTTTGGTAGGCACACAATACAGATAATTGGTTCGTTATTTAATACACTTGAATAAATATCGAATTAAGAAGAGAAATTAAATTTTAACGAGAGTAAATTTATTTTGAATTTAATTATCTATATAGACGTTAAAAAAAGGAAAATTTTATGAATAATTTAAAGTCTTATTTTTAATGCTAACTCCATTTTCATATGAAGCGGTATTAAATAGTACAAATTAATAGTTAAAATCATTTACGGTAAGTTTTAAAATAAGGAGAGAAATAATGTATAACATTACCTTGATGAACAACAACTACTTGATTCCGGGGATCTTGAAGTTCTTGCTGCTGACGATGATTGTCGACGTAGTTTTGATCTACGCCTTGGGCTCCCTTCTCGATCATGACTTCTATCCGGTGATAAATGTGCTCTTGAGTCTCTCCGCCCTCTAGTTGCACTATCCGGACTTAAACTATCCCTTCGAGCTCTTCGTTCACCTTCATCGCCATCGGGACTAAGTGCTGGTTGGGAACCTCTACGGCTACCACCGCCTCCAAGAGGAAGACAAGATTCATCGAAAGCTGTTGCTTGTCGTTGAAGTCTTTGTAGTCGTGGCCTTTCCGGACTAGCTCTTGAGTCCCTTCTATTTACACGACCACATTGTGTTGTAGAATCTCGTCTTCCAATTGGTGCTGTTGGACTAGTAGCTGGTGGTGTTACACTACTCATTACAATTGTTGGTGGAGGTAATGCTTGACATCCCGTATCAACATGACTGACATTGAGCAGGAGTGGTCCCGAGTCTGATGCTGTTGAACTTGTTGATGGTCTTTGTTCTTGGCGAAAATTTGGTAATTCAGCTACAGTTAATGAGTCGCGTCGTTTTTTAGTTGTTCCTACTACTTTTGGAGTGCTATGCGGGGGTGGTGTGACAGATGCACCGATAGTCGAATCTCGACGTCCACTACGACTACTTTCACCCGATCCTCGACGCGATCCGTTTCTTGTACAATCTGTAGATGTTCCGGTATCAGTATTCTCTTTATCTTTATCTCGATCACGATCCCGATCTCTGTCTCTATCTCTATCACGATCACGATCTCTGTCTCTGTCTCTGTCCCTATCTCTATCCCTATCTCTATCTCTATCCCTGTCTCTGTCTCGATCACGATCACGTTCATTCGGACTATCTTTTCTTGGCCAGGCTTTTTGAAAATCTGATGTATGTGATTCACGTCTTGATCTCATGCTCTTAATTCCCGAATCTGCACTGGATTCTCTACGTTTACGAAGGGGAGGTGCATGTGATTGGTTATTATTATTATATTGTGCACTATTGTCTGTAGTTGCGCGTCCCCATGGAAGACTTCTTGCTAGATCGGCTAATGTTTCTCGACGATTTAAGGGTGCCTTTGGATTGCGTTTTGAGCCGCCACCGCTCCATTCTCGTAGAATGTCCGTCAGTTGAGCCAAAGAACTACGACGACGGCGTTGAGCACCTAAAACGATATAATTCTATAAATGCAACCTATATACATATATATTTATATTATACCTGGTGGTGGTGATGTACTAGGAGGTGAAGCAGCAGAGATTTGGGCTGCTGAATCTCTTCGACCACCTAATCTTTGTCGTATAGTGGATTCTTCTAGCTAGCAACATTATAAACAATTGTAGTTAAAATATGTAGAAAAAAAAACAAATTGTTACCTGTTCGCGAACCATTTCGTCCCATCCATTGCCGCCTTGCCACACCAGCCCAACTTGATGGGACATGATGGGCAAATTGCAAACAAAGCATATTGATGTCATTTGCCTGAAAATCATTAAATGTAACTGTACTATTTATATAAGTTCGGAATTGCTAAAAATTCAGTTATAATATATGTAAGAATAATAAGATATTTATATTATTGTGGATATTGAAATAGAATATACGAGTATAAGTGCAATAAATCTAAATAAGTATAAATATGTTAATAAATATAATAAATAATAAAAACATAATGAAAAAATAATTGTTAACAAAAATATTTCATAATGAAGCATAATTTACATCGGTTTTAGTAAGCAAATATATGTATTGTTAATTTAACTAATCATGACATTCATACACTAAATAATTAGAAAATAGAATGTTAAAAAGTAAAAATGAGGAAAATTGTTTTTTTTTTATAATTAACATATAAAACATCAGCTTCAATTAACAGGACATCACAAGAAGCATGGACTTGCCGCCGAGTTTTTTGTGCACTCGTACGCAAGAGCTTGAAAACAGATTAGATAAAGATTATAAAAAATATGCTACCAAGACATTATTATACATTTACGTTTACCGAATTCCATACATTACTATTAATATTTTTTTCACAGATCATACTAAACTCGAGAGAAACAATGATATGTATAATTAAATCTTAAACATATTTAAAAATCTTTGCTGTTTTTTTTTTTTTTTTTTGAAATAAAAGCGAGCATTTTTCGAATCAGATATTGACTTATATTACAAACCAAAGAAGATGCTATAAACTATGATGTAGAAAATGTGATTAAAGTGATGAAGATACAGAGACAAATGAAGAAAATTGATAAATTGTAACGAATTGTGAGAAACACACTTTTTCATTTCAATTTGATTTTTTTTAGTATTTAGACCTGTGATGGCTGAGTTGTCGATGTTTTGCCATGTTTCATATCGAAGGCTGTTTGTCCTGGGCGCGAACCCGCAGCTGGTCACTTGATTCGCGTCACTGTATGCTAAAAAGGTTTAAAGGATGTTAAGGGTACATTTAGATTATTTAAAATTTACTGTTTAAAATGTGTTAAATGGTGTTTAAAAAAAAATTGAGCTCAGTAGTATTTTTATAATTATACATGAACGAATTGAAAGATAGTCATTATAGACGTCATAATATAGAACTTGACTATATAAGAATTATCACTATAGATGCTACGTTATCCGTTATACGTGTTTTAAGTGTTTTTTTAAACTATTCAAATTGGTTGAATTAGTTAGGCTAAGGTCAAAACTCTATCTGAACTGCAATATATATTTTTTTTATTTTCACCATTTTAAACCATTTCATGCAATATATTTTCAATTTAAATATTTACATATTTACAAATTCTATAATATTTTTTTTTGTCTTAAGGAATTTATATCATTTTTATAACATTTTTTTTATTCTTATTTAATTTAATAAACTCTATAAATCTAAATTAATACTATCAAATGTAAAAACTTTAAGATAATAATAAAAAATGTATCTACATTGGAAAATGCACTCCTATCTATTATATACAAATGACGAACAAGTTATATTGATGATAAATACAAACTTTTTATACAAAAGTATGAATAAACTGGAAAAGTAGCATTAAAACAAAATTTACTTCGTCAAAAACTTTTTGCACAATAAACGTTTTATACTAAATAAAAACTTTCGCCATCACTTTTAATAGTTTTTCTTTTTTATACACACTTAAGATATTGACTATATTGGTTCTGTCTACATCTGTTTATGGTACTTTTATTGCAATCATATATTTCTAGCTACCTACGTTTCGGTTTGTAAATATAAATTATGTATTCATTTCGAAATTATTTCGAAACTTAATTAATTAAAATTATGTAAATTTCCTTTTAATTCTCTAAATACAAAATATGCATTCTAAATAAATGAGTGTGTGGGTGATTTAATCTATATACCTACGCTATGATTTACTTTGATTGGCTGTATGATAGTACGCTAACGAAAACCCACTCATCCAAAGCTACAAATCTCTACTCTCTTAAATCTGCGTAAATTAATGAGCATAAAATTGTAATTTGTAACATCATAGTCGTACTAACAACAGATCATCATTTATATAATATCGCATATCTCAATAAACTTATTAAAAACATAAATGAAAACAAGCCATAAGACTTAATTTATTTGACAAAAAAAATCGGTTTTTTGTTGTTGTTGTTTTTTGTGTGTTTTTCATTTCTTTGGTTCACTTTCGTTTTTATAATAACTTTGAAGTAAAAGGATTTCATCACACAGCCTCTTTAAAGTGGCTTTGTCAATTTAATAGTAGCTTGAAGGCAGTGTCATATTTAAAATAAACTTTTATATAAAATATTTCATAGAAATTTCTTGCTTAAAACCGAAAGAAGATGATGATATTGTGAGTGAAATAATATGTACCTGTATGATGATGGTAGATGTGTTTGTTTGTGTTCTAATATTGTTTTATTATACATATTAACGATATACCTAAGTGTACACAATACATTGCAATCCACGGTACCTTACAGCTATATTTTTGAATTAATTTGAAAATTTCTATATTAAACTTACTTTTTTTTCTTCTTTTTTTTTTTCTTTTGTTCCGTTTTATTTTTTCTTATTTTTCTTCAAAAGTATTTTCTCGAAAGCAAAATACTTTGGTAAAATATCTAACAGAATTTTAAGAAATTAAATTCATTTCTATAAACATAATAGCAGGCGACTTTAAGTAATTGGAAATGATTCGCATAAAACCTTGTTTTTGAATGTTGAGTTGACTGTGTGTGTACAGAGCCGTATAACCAGCATAGAAAATCAACTAAAAGATGCTTTTATCTATTGAGTTTATGGTTAATGCTTATGTATTGTTGTTGGTCTTTATTTTGCATAACAATAGAATTTTTAATATCTGAAATGTTTGCATAATATAATTTTTATGGATCTGAAATAATTTAAATTTTATAAATAATAGATTTTACTTAAAACTATTATGTTATGTTATGGCTATTAAATTTTTTCTTTTCTCTAAAATCGTATATTCTATGAAATGTCACTATAAAATTTATTATGAAAAGAAGTTTCTTTTATAAAGAAAGTTTTTATTTTCATTCAGTTTTACAGCATCCATTTTGATTAAAAAATATTTCAAGAAGATGTTTACCAATTTAAACATTATGGCTTAAATATATTTGAAAATGCATTATTAGAGTGGTTAATTTTGGTGTGATTTTTCTTTTTAGAGCCGAATCCGTCAACAGTTGACCACCTCACATTAGAAATTTCTGATTTCGATAGATTTTAAAGATTTAAAATTTTGCTGTTTTTAAGCAGCATTTGCAAGATATTTTCTCTGTAAAAACCAAACCGGTTAATTCTTTAGCTCTCAAGATATTTATTTAGCCAGTATAAGAAAATCAAAACTTTTGAGAAACAAACCATCCTACTGTGCATAGCACAGCAAAAAAAACGAAATATATAAGATATTTTTAATTCATGACTTTTACTATAAAATTAAAGTTGTGTTAAATATATCGATCAAAAGTAGCAAAGTTCGTAGTAGGTATCATGATTTTTGTTGAATTTTGTTTTCAAGTAGTTTAAGCACTTTTGTAACGTGTCTAACGTTATGTAAGTAACGTAAAGATAAAAGATAAAAAGTGAACTTTTTATAAACATTGCAAGCATTTTTTTTATTAACTATACCTTTGAACCTTTATCTAACTAAGATAAAAAAAAATAAAACCCATTGACAAGCCGCGAAGATTTTTTAACGTGTTTATAGGTGGGCAAAAAGTCTATTTGATTTTTGTACCGTAATTTAACGGCCATTATTTTTCTGAGAAAACATCACTTACATTTTTCTCAGTACATATTATGTTTTATACAGTACTAGTAAATGCATAGTTATTAGGGTGGTTCGTTTCCCAAAAGGTTAAAATTTTCTAGCTCCAAAAGCATTTTTAGATGTGACTGGACCTAAA